>SKCR01041914.1:0-79595 GCA_019454045.1 Zanthoxylum bungeanum | reverse complement strand
GTTTTTGGTAATGTTATTTGGCTTGACTAACTCTCTCATAGCTTTCATGGACTTGATAAATAAGGTTTTCAGACCCTTTCTAGATTGATTTGTGATAGTTTTCATTGATGACTGATAAGTGTGAAAATTCACTTTGAACATCACTAATTTGGCTTGATTATCATGTATTTAATCTTAATTATATTTTATTTTATTTTTATTATTAGGAAGCAATGGAACATGAATCTTGGAGCAATTGTACATGTTTCGGGACCTTGCGGACGCATCAGAAGCAAGTGAGAAGAGCTAAATCAAAGAATAGGTGAAACCAGAAAACCGGCCACGCGTCGCGACACGAAAACGTATTCCAGGGTTTTTGCTTAGTTCATTTTTTACACAAATAAGGCCTCTAGGACTTCTCTATAAGAACCCAAGCTCGTCCAAAACCCTAAAGAGAAGAGAAAAGAGGAGAAAATGAGAGAAGAAACACACAACAAAGAGCCACAAACATAAATTTGAGATTGAAGACGAAGAAACTTCATACCAGACAGAATATTGCTATAATATCTTCAGGCTATGTCTTTTTCTTCCATGGAGAACTAATCTCATAGGAAAAACTAAGGATAAACTCTTGTATTTAAGTTTTTATATTCATGTTGTTGATTCCTAAATACTCTTAAACGTTAATACAATTGATGTTTATTATTCTTTATTATCTTTCGTTTTATGAATCCAGAGACTGTGTTTATTCAACTTGCATATAGATAGATCGGTGGTAAACACACACGTAACGCAAGCGTACGTATCGCTCAAGTAGTATAGAATATCAATCCCACGATGACTTAATTTCTACTGTTGTTATTAATTATTGATTCTATTTATTTACATGTATCTAATTAGGATGAGAAGGGAATGATCGCTGAATGGTTGGTTGAATGTGGATTTGCTAAATAAATAAATAAATTAAAATTAAAATTAAAATAAATGAAATTAATAATAAAGAAAACAAACATCTAGGGTTGTGATTCCACACAATATTATTCTAATGATGAATTATTCTCCTATACATGTGTAATAAATCAGTTGTTAACCTGGAACATAAAATATGCAAAATCCTCTTCTGATGGTCAGATGCAACACCCAAAGTAACCTAATTAACTATATTCCTATGTTAATTAAGAAACTCTGAATTCATTAATTTCAAGTTCAAATTGTGGCTACCCATGCCCGACAGGTATTTCCTATCATGGAAGGAAAACTCTAAGATGATATCGTGAGCTATTGAATCTAAGGCTGAAACCTAAAATCCCTTTTCGAAGTTCATTTTAAGTTTACCACATCAATCTTATTGGTGATCAGGAAACAAGAAGCATTAAAATTAAGATTCAATAAACACGCCTAAAGTATTATCCATAATATAAAGAAAATCAATTTTTAAACTTGTGAATATTGTGTTTCATCAGTTCCCTAGAATAAAAATAAAATGAAGAGATTAGGGGATCCGCCTTTAATATTTCAAATGTAGAAATCTCACTTTATTATATATATAAATTGTCAGTGTTATCCAATTAAGTTAAACCAGCCATAAAGGCGGTGTTATTATTTATCCATAAACCAGCCATATAGGCGGTAATCATATGTCACCTAAAGACCGACCATATAGGTGGTGTCACATAATGTCAAATAAATAAAACCAGCCATATATGCGGTATTAATTTGGATCATTTTATTATATTACAATTTCCAAATTAAGATAATTGAGATTAATCTACCTTATCATATTAAATGTTTCTCCCTTCCCCCAGCGAAAATTAATTACTAAACATAAAAGAAAGTAAAAACACACTAACTATTATTGCAACAAATAAAACTACATAATTAAAATATAGAAAATAAACACACAAGATGCAATCCTCAAGTTCCTTATTAGAAACCTAAAGGAAAATATAAAATTTACAAATGAAATGACTTGGTATTTATAGGAAAAAATTTTCCTCCACCAATTAATCCACCAAATATGGCACCAAACATGGCACCAAATCCTCCACCAAACATGCAAGCATCTTTGGTGGAAGTTTGACAATTTCCATTTTTTATTTATTTAATTTTTTTTTTTTAAATGACTTTAATAATTACACAAAACACAATTTCAGATTTTTCATCACTTTCGGTCCTGAATACTTCAGAATTCGAAATTCCTATGAACGTCAAAGTTGTAGATCTTTGAGTTTTCTTTAATCTAGAACTTGAATCACCTTAATCCGATATCGGAGTATATATTTATGGCCAAAATACGACAATGGCGCAAAGGTGAAATTTCTGAAATTGTACTTCGTTAGAACGCCATTTCTGTTATACAATTATGACCCATAGCGTCACTATTTGTAAAAGACATTGTGGTTTTTGTACAAATTAATTGTGTAGCAATGGAAATTGCATTTTATCATTTTGTAATTTGATTACTTAAATATATAAATGATAAAAGTCCTTATGATTAGTTCCGGATTATAAGATATGAGATAGTATCAATCCATAAAGGTTTAATCATTAAATATCCCTAGTCGTAGTATTATCGAGACTGGACATCGATAATGCAGAATAGACTAGTGTTGCACTTGTTCATGTTATGGAAGCGTAACAGCATAGTTCTCATATATTTAAGTATTGGATATGTATGCAAGTGTGATAGGAGGTTGTGTTTACCGATTGTACGGAAACAGCTTCGCTCTGGATAGACCCCGCGGAATCCCATTGGTAGTATGACTATGTGTCTATGGGAGTCCGCATCAGGGTAGGTGTATTTGGTCTTAGCCTGATACTTGCATGGCTAGTACTTGCGACAATCAATACGCTTTGGTTTTGGTCGTCCAGGACTTTAACAGGTTCTGTGTACGCCTCTTCTGGGTTTATTGAGAATCGTAGTGTATTTGGTGTGATGTAAAGATGGAATTATCACTTCAGTCATATGGAGATGATAATCACGCAGGGATACAGAACTGGTACTCTAAATTGGTTGCAACCATCGGGATAATATGACATGGTCATGATTATCCGATTAAAGAGACTAGTTGTTTGTAATCCGATATATGCTTCGTATGGGGCAGACACTATTCCAGCCCCAGGCCTTGCATGTGACATCCGATACTAGATCGCAATACGTAATACTACGTATACGATGCCTGACATAGATTATATATTCCATTAAGAATATTTCTGGAGAATTGGATAGGCACGGTGCTTTGCTAGAAGCCAACCATGTCTCGTAAATCGGTAAAAATATAGTACGAGGTATGTACGTGTTCGGATAGTCCGACGATTGGATTTACTGCCAATATATCCAGGGATCTCTTGGGTCACTTCCCGAAGATTCACCGATGACGTATGATTCGAGCATAATTAATATGGGATTAATTACAGGGAGATATTATCTAGGATAAAATACTATTTGAAGAGAGAGAACGATTAATTTGGAATTAATCGATAAAATTATATATTCGATATATTAAACGAAATTAGATTTCGACGCGGAATTAAAATTGGATTTTAATTCGGGCAAACGAATTAATTTAGAATTAATTCGCGAGCGACATGAATAGTAATTTTGCTTGGCATAATGATTTAAATTAAATTTGATTTAATTACGTCACAACGGATAATTTGTTAATTCAGAATTAGCGAACTCGAGCCCGGGATGTGTTGCAGGCCCACTCAGATTTTGAATCAAGTGTGGCCCACATGTCACATCACTTGTCACTTTAGTTGCTTTTGGTGATGGGTTTTTGTGAGAATGATGATAGCTTGTAATTCACTCAAGTTGATGGCATGAATGACTAATACCAAATATTTGGTATATCATTTTTAATTGATTTTTGAAATCAAAAAGATAAGTCAAGACACTCAACTCTCACTCTCTCATTCACGCCCATTTTGGAAAAACAAACCCTGTCCATTTTTCTCTTTGGCCGAACAAGGAGGAAAAACAAGAAGGAAATTTGTTGCAAATTTCCTTAGTTGCTAGCACATCAAGGAATCATCCAAGGTGATAGGGAAACCATCCCAAAAGCTTGGAATCAAATAACAAAGCTTGGAGCTTGGATCTTGGAGCTTGGCCGAAAACTTGGAGCAAAAAATTTTATTGTTTGACGCATCCTAAATCCATTCAATGTAAGTATGATTCTGCCATACTTTACTTTTGTATTCACAATTTTTCATTGCTTATATTGATCTTGGATTGTCTTAGAGACCAACAATGGTATCAGAGCCTTGAATAAGCATGAAATTAATTTAGGGTTTATATAATAAAATTTGGGTTATTTGATTTGAGTATGATTTAACCAAATTGTTTTTTTGAGCATGCTTGTATATGGATAACTTGGAGTTATATGTGATCAATTTGAAGAAAATTGAATTGGATTAATTTTCCCCAATTTTTTGCATGTTGGCCGAATGCAATGTAGCCCTAAAAGTCATGGTATTTTTTGTTCTTTTGATCATTGGATGAGTTTAAAGACTTGGGATAAATTGATTAATGATTTAATTGGATTGAAATCGAAATCGGTTTAAAAATCCCTCAAATGCCGTGAGCTTCAAAGCATGAAATGAGATGATTTTTTGTTTCAATAATGTTGGACATGTGTTGAACAAATTAAAGCATGATTAATTGATTAAATTGATTTTTTGTAAATGTTAATTTAGATAATTAATTAATGTAATACACTTTAATTAATTAAATTATGAAATTTGGAATTTTAGAATTTGATTAATTGGGCTTAAAATATTGTATTTTGGCCTAATGGGCTTGGTTGGGCCAAGTTGGTTTAGGTCATTGGATTGGATCCAAATTGGTCCTAAATCATTCCATTAAGTCCAAATATGACAAATGGGCCTTTTATGTTTAATTGGGCCTTATGGGCCTAAATTGGTTTCTTGGCAAATAGGGTGATTCCTTTATTGGGCTTTGGTATTTGGGTTTGACCCATATTGACCAAAGCCCATGCCTTATGAAATTAATTGAAAGCCCATTGGACTTTAATTAAATGACATTGGATGTTAATTGGGCTTTGAGACCCATTTAGATTAGATTTGGAATCTAAGTCGTAAAGGCGCATTTAAAAGTGTAATGATTTAATTTGGAATTAAATATAGAATTAGTATTGAATACGAATTAAATTAGATTTAAATTGTAGTTCGATATAATTCACGAATTCGTACTTCTCGTACTTATTCTCAAACGAGTTGGACTCGCGTAAATCAAATCGTTGTTTGAACATTGGATGATCACTTTATTCAAGATTAATTAATTGGATTAGATTGATTGAATAACATGCTTTGTGTGAATACATGGATGTGTTGAATGAATAATGTATATCGGATGGATATTAGAAGGGAAATGGCAATTTTGGAAATTGTTGTAAATTTAGAATTTATTAAATTGGACCTGCGTGTCCAGCCTTATCTCTCTTGATTCTTTGTAATTCTCTACTCACCTAATTCCCCTCAATGTTAATGAGGTTTCTTTCATTTTATTATGTAATTGGGTAGAAGTTAGAATAGTGCTAGACGAGGAGAGGAAATGGAGAGATTTATTCTAGGAACAATCTGTGAGATATCCATCCGCATATCATTATTAATTTATTTACGCGCCTTATTATGCTTTTAGAATGCATGCTTAAGGGTGTATGATGAGACCTAACAAAGATAATAAATTGGTTGCCAATTTACGCGAATAAACCTCAATAAATATTATGCGTTTTCCTTCCATTGAGTGATTCTTACTCAATATCCAAGATTGGCACTGGTTTGTTGGCCAAAGTCAAGACCTTTGTCCATCGCGATGTGTTTGAATCATGAAGGCTTTGTTCCATATTGTATGTCTTGTCCAAGTTGTGATGTTTTGGCCAAAGTCAAGATCACTTCTTATCCATCAACATCGATTACGAAGCTTTCCAAAGTCAATGGGTTTCGCTTAACTGGAATCATTAAGCTTGTTGTGCCAAAGTCAAGGCTTAGTTGATTCAGAGGAAAAAGTTTAGGAAAATATATTGGATATATTGGCATTTATATTGTATATATGTTTCGGACTTGGAGGTTCACCTACCGGATCTAGGAATTGGATGAAATCCAATTGATCTTAGAGATCTACCTAGTTAAATATCATACAGCTTGTTGGCCAAAGTCAAGGTTGTGTGTTATTTAACGGGATCCTAGCCCACTAGGAAACTAGGTTTCCCGAGTACTTAACAGAGGGTTAGAGGCTCGCCGAAAAATAGTGGGAAGCTAGTATTGAATTTGCAATTTCGTTCAAATACTTAGCTTTACAAGCTTTCAAATTATTTCGTCAATTAAATTTATTAGTTGGACTAATATATTATTATTTTTCTTGTAACAGTTAGATTGTACCCATACATCGTTAATCGAATAGTTGGACTATTGCGATTAAGATGACATGAAAGTTAAGCATTATGGATATTGTCATGGACGACAACGTCTTTAATGGCACAAACTTTCAAGACTGGGATATGAATCTCAGAATTGTTCTGGGATCCGAGAAGTTACTCTACACTTTGGAGCGACCTATTGGGCCTAAGCCCCGACCTGATCAGTTGCTTGAGCTAGAGCTTTGGAAGATTCATAGCGATGACAATGCGAGTGCTCAATCGGTAATGCTTGCTGCTATGACTCCGCAATTCCGTCGTCAAAACAAGGGATTGGATCCCTATGAGATGATGGCGAAGTTGCAAGATCTTCACCGATCTAATCATAGATCGCAAATATATGAGTTGCAGAATAAGCTCTTCCGCGCTCGCATGTCAGAGGGTACGTCTGTTAAGCACCATGTGTCACAGATGATTGCTGACATTGAGAAACTCGAATAGATGGGCATCGTCTTCGAGGCTGAGACTTCAATAGATTTGATCCTACAGTCTCTCCCCGACACTTGGAGTGGGTTCATCATGAACTACAACATGTTGAACCAAGACCAACTCTTGGAGAGTTGATGTCCACTCTGCGTGAAGCAGAAAAAGAGCTCATTAAGGGCAAGAAGCGCGAGGCGCACTTTGCTTCAACATCTCAGACTCCAAGGGCTTGGCCCAAGGCAAGTGGAGGTGTTAAGAAGAAGAAGCATAAGAAGAAGGTAAGGCCAAATCGTCAAAGGGTTCTGGGAAACCTAAGGACAAATCCAAGATGTATGTCTCCAGTATGGGAAGCGGGGTCACTGGAAGCGTGACTGCCGCGAGTACAAGGCACACATGAAGGAAATTAAAGCGAGCAAGGCACCGGCTTCAGGTATGTTTGTTGTTATAGAAAATAAACATGTCTACTACTAGTTTTAAAAATTGGATTTTTGATTCTGGTTGTGGAACTCATATATGTACTGATGTGCAGGATCTGCAGATTAGCAGGAGACTGGCCTCAGGAGAGATTGACCTCCGCGTTGGAAATGGGACACAGGTCGCCGTTTTGGACGTTGGCACTTTTGTTTTGGAATTGCCCTCGGGGCATGTACTTAAACTTACAGACTGTTATTATGTACCTAGTTTGACTATGAATATTATTTATGTATCTATGTTAGCCCAATATTGGTACACGTTTGTATTTAGAAACACTGGGTGTTTTATGTATAAAAATGATATGGAAATTTGCACTGCTGATGTAAATAATGGTCTATATATTTTGAATATGAATCAATCTCAAACATATAATGTAACAAACAAAAGGCTTAAAGTAAGTAACAAAGATGAAACATATATGTGGCATTGTCGTCTGGGACACATAAACAAGACACGTATATCCACACTTTCGAAGAGTGGGTACTTGGACGGATTTGATCCAAATTCATATGACGTCTGCGAATCTTGTTTATTAGGCAAGATGCCTAAATCACCTTTTAGCGGTAAAGGTGCACGTGCCACCGAACTGTTAGCCCTGGTTCATAGTGACGTTTGTGGGCCCATGTCTAGCCAGGCTAGAGGTGGATATGAATACTTCGTAACCTTTACGGATGAAGCATCGCGTTATGGTTATGTGTATCTTATGAGACACAAGCCAGAATATTTTGAGAAATTCAAAGAGTTTCGACACGAAGTAGAAAAACAGACTGGCAAAAGTATTAAAACATTACGGTCGGACCATGGTGGGGAATACTTGAGCAATGAGTTTCTTGATTACTTGAAAGAATATGGTATTCTTTCATAGTGGACTCCTCCAGGAACACCACAATTAAACGGTGTGTCCGAACGGAGAAACCGAACTTTGTTAGATATGGTAAGGTCTATGATGAGTCGCACAGAGCTACCTATTTCCTTTTGGGGATATGCATTGAACAGTGCAATACTTATTTTGAATAAGGTTCCTTCAAAGTCTATTCAACAGACTCCGTATGAAATATGGACAGGAAAGAAACCGGGTTTCTCATTCCTGAAGATTTGGGGTTGCTGGGCATACTTTAAATGTTTGGAAGGTACTAAACTTGAACCCAAATCAAATAAATGCCTATTTGTAGGATATCCTAATGAAACCAAAGGATATTACTTCTATCACCCACAAGAGAACAAAGTATTTGTTGCTTTACATGCGATTTTCCTTGAGAAGGAATTCCTAAATGCAATGATAAATGGAGGAAAGTAGAACTCGATGAAAATCGAAGTGATACTATTCCTGGCACAGAATCCTTAACGGAACATGAACAGTTCCATTAGGGATGAGACTATACCACAATCTTCGAATACACAAGGACCGCGTAGGTCGGAGAGAGTCAGAAAATAACCTGAGAGGTATGGGTTTTTGATCTCACCTCATGTGGATATTAATCTTATTGAGGAAGATGAGCCGGCTACGTATGAGGAAGGGATACAAGGTATCGACTTCGGTTTATGGCAAGATGCCATGAATTCCCAAATGGATTCCAAGTACACCAACTAAGTTTGGACACTGGTTGATGCACCAGAAGGCGTAAAGCCTATTGGTTGCAATGGGTCTTCAAGAAGAAGACAGACATGGATGGCAACGTACAAATGTACAAAGCTAGGCTTGTAGCGAAAGGGTATCGTCAACGACATGGTGTCGATTACGATGAAAATTTTTCACCAGTTGCCATGATTAAATCCATTCGGATAATGCTTGTTATTGCTGCATATTTCGATTACGAAATATAGCAGATGGACGTCAAAATCGCTTTCCTTAACGGAAACCTTTTGGAGGATGTTTATATGCAACAGCCTGACGTTTTGTCGTACCAAGACTTGCAAACAAGGTTTGTAAGTTAAATCAATCTATTTATGGATTGAAGCAAGCTTCGCATTCTTGGAACCAACGTTTTGATGAGATCATAAAAGAATATGATTTCATACAAAACGAGGATGATCCTTGTGTATATAAGAAGGTTAGTGGGAGCACACTGACATTAATTATCCTTTACGTTGATGATGTATTGCTTATTGGCAATGACATTCCCATGTTAACATCGATGAAAGCTTGTCTTTCATTAAAATTCTCCATGAAGGATCTAGGAGAAGCAGCCTTTTTCTAGGAATAAAGATCTACCGGGATAGATCTAGAAAGCTGCTTGGACTCTCCCAGAGCACGTACATTGACAAATTGTTGAAGAGATTCAACATGGATCAGTCCAAGAGGGGACTGTTGCCAGTGTCTCATGGTGTCACTCTATCTAAGGAATGTGTCCTAAAACTCAAGATGAGAGAGACAACATGAGTCGGATACCGTTCGCCTCGGTAGTTGGATCGATCATGTATGCCATGATATGTACGCGACCTGATGTCTCGTATGTTTTGAGAATGGTAGTCGCTATCAGCCAGCCGATCCAGTGATGGTCACTGGATGGTGGTTAAGAATATCCTTAAGTATCTTAGACGAACTAAGATGCTTTCTTAATCTATGAAGATGGAGAACTTGAGGTAACTGGGTATACCGATGCAAGTTTCCAAACCGATAAAGACGACTGCAAGTCGCAATCCGGGTACATATTTTTTTTGAATAACTGAGCAGTAAGCAAGAAATCTTCCAAACAAGAGACTGTTGCCGATTCAACAATAGAAGCGGAGTATATTGCTACAGCTGAAGCAGCAAAAGAGGCAGTTTGGATCCGTAAATTCCCAATTGGATTAGGAGTAGTTCTGTTAGCAGCTGAGCCCGTTCTATTGTATTGTAACAATAACGAGGCTATAGCGCAGGCTAATGAACCGCAGTCTCATCAACGATCCAAACATGTTCTTCGACGTTTCCATCTGATTCGTGAGATCATACATCGTGGCGATGTGAAGATCGAGAAGGTCGCTTCAGAGGACAACATTGCAGATCCACTGACGAAAGTTATTCCTCACCAAAAGTTTGAGCGACATGTACATAGTTCAGGTATTAGATGCTTGAGTGACTAGCTATAGGCCAAGCGGGAGATTGTTAGACAATTATGACCCATAGCATCACTATTTGTAAAAGACATTGTGGTTTTTTTTACAAATTAATTGTGTAGTAATGGAAATTGCATTTTATCATTTTGTAATTTGAATACTTAAATATATAAATGATAAAAGTACTTATGATTAGTTCCGGATTATAAGATATGAGACAGTATCAATCCATAAAGGTTTAATCATTAAATATCCCTAGTCGTAGTATTATCGAGACTGGACATCGATAATACAGAATAGACTAGTATTGCACTTGTGCGTGTTATGGAAGCGTAACAGCATAGTTCTCATATATTTAAGTATTGGATACTTATGCAAGTGTGATAGGAGGTTGTGTTTACCGATGGTACGGAAACAGCTTCGCTTTGGATAGACCCCGCGGAATCCCATTGGTAGTATGACTATGTGTCTATGGGAGTCCGCATCAGGGTATGTGTATTTGGTCTTAAATTGAGACTTGCGTGGCTAGTACTTGCGACAATCAATACGCTTTGGTTTTGGTCGTCTAGGACTTTAACAGGTTCTGTGTACGCCTCTTCTGGGTTTATTGAGAATCGTAGTGTATTGGGTGTGATGTCAGATGGAAGTATCACTTCAGTCATATGGAGATGATGATCACGCAGGGATATAGAACTGGTACTCTAAATTGGTTGTAACCATCAGGATAATATGACATGGTCATGATTATCCGATTAAAGAGACTAGTTGCTTGTAATCCGATATATGCTTCGTACGGGGCAGACACTATTCCAGCCCCAGGCCTTGCATGTGACATCCGATACTGGATCGCAATACGCAATACTACGTATATACGTCTGATATAGATTATATATTCCATTAAGAATATTTCTGGAGAATTGGGTAGGCACGGTGCTTTGCAAGATGCCAACCATGTCTCGTAAATCGATAAAAAATAGTACGAGGTACGTACGTGTTCAGATAGTCCGACGATCGGATTTAATGCCAACATATCCAGGGATCTCTTGGGTCGCTTCCTGAAGATTCACCGATGACGTATGATTCGAGCATAATTAATTTGGGATTAATTACAGAGAGATATTATCTAGGATAAAATACTATTTGAAGAGAGAAAACGATTAATTTGGAATTAATCGATAAAATAATATATTCGATATATTAAACGAAATTAGATTTCGACGCGGAATTAAAATTGGATTTTAATTCGGGCAAATGAATTAATTTAAAATTAATTCGCGAGCGACGTGAATTTGAATTTTACTTGGCAATAATTTTTTTTAAATTAAATTTGATTGATTTATTACGTCACAATTGATAATTCGTTAATTCGGAATTAGCGAACCCAAGCCCGGGATGTGTTGCAGGCCTACTCAGATTTTGAATCAAGTAGGGCCCACATGTCACATCAGTTGCACTTTAGTTGCTTTTGGTGATGGGTTTTTGTGAGAATGATGATAGCTTATAATTCACTCAATTGATGGCATGAATGACTAATACCAAATATTTGGTATACCATTTTTAATTGATTTTTGAAATCAAAAAGATAAGTCAACACACTCAACTCTCACTCTCCATTCACGGCCCATTTGGAAAAACAAACCCTCTCCATTTTTCTCTTTGGCCGAACAAGGAGAAGAACAAGAAGGAAATTTGTTGCAAATTTCCTTAGTTGCTAGCACATCAAGGAATCATCCAAGGTGATAGGGAAACCATCCCAAAAGCTTGGAATCAAATAACAAAGCTTGGAGCTTGGATCTTGGAGCTTGGCCGAAAACTTGGAGCAAAAAATTTTATTGTTTGACACATCCTAAATCCGTTCAATTGTAAGTATGATTCCGCCATACTTTACTTTGTATTCACAATTTTTCATTGCTTATATTGATCTTAGATTGTCTTAGAGACCAACAATTTCAAGTTTCCAACCTTCAAAAATCCAAATGTCAAGTCCAGTTTTATCCTTATTTGTTCCATATTTAGTCTTGATTGATTCCATTGAGTCCCATTTTTATTTTATCTGCAAAATAAACTAAAACACATCAAAACATTCATAAAACTGAAGTAACTAAACAAAATATCAAGTAAAAAAGGTGGTAAATAGTGATATATTTACCACTTATCACACAACCCCAAACCTAATATTTTGCTAGTCCTCGAGCAAAACAACAAGATAAAATACAATAAACAATTTTAAAATAAAATTAAACTAAGCCACTTTCGTAGGGAACACGGTTGCATTTAGCGTATCCAACAAGCCTTTAAACCCCTAGGTGTCCCTAGTGGACGAGTTGTAGTCTCGTGAGGCCTTATAGTGACGATACCCACAAACGTCAAATGTACACAAAAGCAAAAAGATCAAACAAGTTAGTGACTAAACAAGTGAAACTCTTATCTAAGTTAATAGTTGTTTTCTTTCTTTCTAAATTACCAAATAAGTAAAATTCTCCTGGTTATTTTTACCATTCTTCATATACACAACCAACAGGTATTAATCAAATCATTGTGCCCACAATATTCATAAGTGTAGTTGAAAAGAGAGTGATATTTATGTCCTAAAGTTATATCAGAATTCACACCGTTTTAGCAATGGAATTTTTTTTTTATTATTATTTTTTTTATTATTATTATTATTTTTATTTACAACATCTTCAATCTATGTAGCGAGCTTTAGGCTAGTGACTCCCAAGTCAGTTGGCTTTAGGGCACTAGGAGTTAAGACACCCTTAAAGACTTAATTACTCGGATTTCATATATCTTTTTTTATATTATATATATAACATCTTCAATCCATGTAGCGAGTTTTGGGCCAGTGACTCCCAAACCAGTTGGCTTTAGGGCACTAGGTGTTAAAACACTCATATGGACTTAATTACTCGGATCTCAGATGTTTCATTTTTTTTATTCCATCGCTCTTTTAGATGTTTCCTCCAATGAAACTAGAGCACTGAATATTACAAACCTTTCACTTACAACTCATGGCCGTATGTTACCATGCATGTTAATAATACCTGTCAACTGAGCATATGAAGATCCAATTTAGTCAGTATTATGGAGAATTCAACAATTAAATAATTCTAAAGGAAATAAATAAAAATAAATTGTTACGAAATAGGTTGAGATACGTCCAGGAGTGGAAATTCCTTACACAAACTATCTTAAACACAATTCCACCTGGTTAGTCAAATTAAAATCACAAAAGCAAGAAATATTTTTTAAAATTTTTGAAAATTTTTGACTAAAAATCAATAAAAACAACACAATGAAAAATAAACACAAGATACTAGTCAACTATCCCCTCCCCCAAACCTAATTGAGACATTGTCCCCAATGCCTAAAAAAGTAGAGAAAAGTTAGAAAACAGTACCTGGTTAGCTGAAATTCTACATCTAAAAGAAAATTAAAGGTTAAGATCCAAATTTATCTGACGTTTGTTACCATGATCATTATCGAACCAGTTTATCTTGGAAAGGATATGGTCAATTTGTGGTTCAAATGCTAAGATTTGGTCAATTAAATCATGGGTTGTTCTGGTAGTGAAGAGGATATCTTTTACAGGTTTTGTAACGAACCTATTCTCTCTACCGTCATAAAAAAACACACAAAGAAAGTCATAAAATCCATCAGCATTAAACAGTCCAATTGGTTTCTGGTGTATGTTCAAGTTCGCCCAAGATAGCACTGTAAAAATTTCTTCCATCGTGATCAAGCCATCTGGTAAAGCAATAAAAGCATCAGCACGGTTAATCATTTCCACAAGTCGTTCAGACATACCTGGCACAATGCATTCATCTCCATTTGATGGTCCTATAAGATTTGCCTCAACCAAATATTTTGGGATGATTCCCAGAACTTGACTTCCTACTTCATGTACGGCTGATCGGTGAAATCACTCACGCTGCGCAAGCGCACGTATCACTCAAGTAGTATAAAATGTATCGATCTCACGATGACTTAATATCTTAGCTATTAATTTATGAAGTTAAATATTTACAAGTATTTGATAGATTGGTTGTTGATTGGATGGTGATTTTTGTCTGAAAATAAGTAAATAAAACAGTGCGAAAGTAAATGAAAGGAAAATTCAATATTATTAAACTATCTAGGGTTGTGAATCCTTCCAATATCTTTTGAAGGATGAAGTGGTTATCTCATGTTTGTGCAATATATCGGTTTATTAACCGGAACACGAATTTATGCAAAAGCCTTTTCCGATGGTCAGATGCAAATACCCAGTATAACTCAATTAATCATATTCATATGTTAACCAAGTTACCCGAATTCATTAAGATTAAGTTCCAATTATGGCTTCCCCCGCCTGACAGGTATATTCCTATCATGTAAGAAAATCTACCTAAGAGTCATTTGCCCCAAGGTGAGATCTTGAGTTATTGAGTCTAAAGCTAAACCTAAAATGTCTTTCCCAAGTTCATTTTAGGTTTACCAGATCAATCTTATTAATGGTCAGTTAATAAGAAGCATTAAGTTTTAGGCTCAATAAATAAAAACCTTTATATTACCCAAACTATAAAATAACCCTTATAAGCCGGTGATATTGGAATTCATCACAACCCTAGATAAGGGATTTAGTTACCACATATATTTAGGACTAGTAAAGACATAAATGAAGAAAAGGACATAAATAAAGCTTGGAAATTAAAAAGGTAAATAAAGCAATAAAGAAAATGATGGGGGTTAGAGGATCCACTTTTATAACTTCTAATCTAGATAACTCTCTTATTATAATATATTAACTTTGCATGACATTACCAACCGACCATATAGGCGGTATCCTAATTAAGTGAAATTTATGATTAATTCCAACCGACTATAAAGGCGGTATCCAATTTAGTCATGTTAAAATCAATTTAATTAAGTCCAACCGACAATAAAGGCGGTATCCCATTAATTCGGCTTTTAAAATAGTTTATATTTTATAATTAATGGAGATTAATCTAAATATTAGTAATAAAAGCTTAACCTTTCACCCCAGTAGAGGGGAGTTACCTCATCATACTGAAAAGTAAAGTAAAGAAAGAACTATTACGTAAAATAAAAAAAAAATTAATACAGACAGCTGTAAATAAACAAACAAGATACAATCTTCTTAGTATTCTTAAGGAAATCCCCAGAAGAAGGTATGAATTGGAATTCTGATTTCGGCCTCAATTTATAGGTAAATTTTGGTCTCACGCGTCGCGACGCGCCGTTGATTTATGACGCGTGGCAAGCGCTTCCTGAGAAGATCACACGTGGCTGTCGGCAGAATTATTGGCTCAATTATTGGCTCGGCATCACGACTCGTGAGGTTGTACACGTCACGACGATGATGTCAGCAATGACGCGTGTCACTGATGAGTGTCGGCAACATGTGATGATGACACGTGTCCGGCGTATGTTAGCAAGATTGTTGTGATGCTGACACGTGGCGGGCGCATGTTAGCAAGTGCGTATGATAGCAAGTTGCTATGATTTTGACATGTGTCCGGTGTACTTTGGCGGTCGTGACGCAGAAGTTTTGCTCGTTGCGACACCCAAATGATGATTTTGCCATTTTTGTCTGTTTTTCGCTGTTTTGGCCCCAATTTGATTCCAGTGAGTCCTGAAACGTTATTTATATACAAAATACATATAACACATCAAAATATTCACAAAACTCAAGAAACTATATAAAATATCAAGTCAAAGGAACAGTAAATATTGATATATTTACCGCTTATCACACCCTCAAACCTAACATTTTGCTAGTCCTCGAGCAAAACAACAAAATAAAATACAATAAACAACTTTAAAATAAGCCACTTCCGTAGGGATCACGGTTGCATTTAGCATATGCAACAAGCCTTTAAACCCCTAGGTGTCCCTAGTGGACGAGTTGTAGTCTCGTGATGGCTTACAGCAATGATACCCACAAAAGTTAATCTAATGCACACAAAAGCAAAAAGACAAAAGAAAAGAGAATAAACACGTTAGTGACTAAATAAGTGGAACTTCTTATCCAAGTTAATAGTTATTTTATTTCTTTTTAAATTACCAAATAAGTAAATTCCCCGATGATTTTTACCATTCTTTATATACACAACCAACAAGGTAATAATCAGGTCATTCTGTCCACAATATTCATAAGTGTAGTTGAAAAAAGAGTAATATTTTTGTCCTAAAGTTATATCATAATTCTCACATTTTTAGCAATGAAACTTTTTTCTGATTTTTTTTTATTTACTTACAATATCTTCAATCCATGTAGCGAGCTTTAGGTTAGTGACTCCCAAGCCAGTTGGCTTTAGCGCACTAGGTGTTAAGACACCTTTACAGACTTAATTACTCGGATTTCAGATATCTTTCTTTCTCTCTCTTTTTTTAATAACATCTTCAATCCATGTAGCGATCTTTGGGCCAGTGACTCCCAAACCATATGGTTTTAGGGCACTAGGTGTTAAAACACCCTTTCGGACTTAATTACTCGGATCTCATATGTTTTTTTAAAAAAAATTATTATTCCATCACTTCTTAGATGCTTCCTCCAATTAAATTAGAGCACTGAATATTACAAACTTTTCACATACAGCTCATGTCTGTATGTTACCATGGATGTTGATAACACATGTCAATTGTGTTAGGATTGGTGGTCAGAGTGCCAATCCGGATCATATTTATGTCCGATTCATAAATACGAACAATTATGTTTTCCATAATATTACTTATTTAATGGTAGCGCCTCTTGTCTTTTATACACATATTCGATCTAATTGCAATTAGATAGCTAATTATGATTAGATTGAAACTAAATCTGATTTAGTGATACGTGTATATTAGACAAAGACCCTAGGATTTACAATGTAGTGCGTAGTTACAACGTTTTGACATTGGGAAGCGTCACTATAAGTTGTATGTCCTTAAATAAAGTTCCTGGTCAAGATTTACTAACACGGGTCGGTTAGTAAAATCCGATGAGACCATTACATGTCGTATATCGTGACTTGGTCGATGGTTTATCCCAATGAACCATGAGTCTCGGGAAACTCGTATAGACATGTAGGTGTTTATTTGATAAATATTGAACGACTCACTGAAGATTTCCTAATAGATGGTACACCAACGTCAATAGGAATCTTCTTGAGTTTAGGGAGCATAGTGGTCTTTTGACTTGAGATACCACTGTGGATATATGAGTTATCCTCCACACTTTGATGGCAGTCACGTCACCGATCTATTCATGATCAGACCACCGCCTGTTCGTTGGGTGTGGACTGATGCTCATGATATCTTGTGCGTATCAAGATAGAATCCGTCAGTCCTGTGTACAGGGGTATAACTTCGGAAATCAGTTCCGAGTGTTATTTAGAGATCGTAAATTGAAAGTCGACTATATTATACCGAACAGATTTCACGTTCTTATCTATATCTCAGGTATAATATGGATAGCCTGTGACGGAGGGATTATACGTATGCAATGACCTCGACATGCATAGTTTAGCGAGATTATCTGTAGTCGTCATAATTCATGAGTGAGTGAATTATGGATACGAAATTGGATTTCGTGACGGATAAACCTAAACTTAGAGAGTCCCACAATATGAAGTGTACTCGTTGAGTACTTGGACAACACATTATGAATAATACGGATTATTCATAATACTTCATCGGATTAAATGAGTTAATTCGAATCGGTTAAACGATAACACATGTATTAGGGGATTTTGGTCATTTATTAATTATTGTGTATTTGTATTTGATACATAATTTGATTAGATACACATTAATTAATTGTCAAATGAGATTTTGACATATGCCATAAATATATGTATTTGTTATTTAATGTAAATAAAGATACATATATATATATATATAATTATATTAATTAATTATTTAGATATTAAATTGTTAAATATTTGAATAGTTAAATAATATCCATATTTCATAAATGTTGTGAATTATGTTTAATTATTATTGAAACACATGGCATGATTTTATTAAGCCTAATGTGTGCAAATTTGATTTGCTAACATTAAAGCTTATTATAATTAATTGATTTAATTTTTGAAAATGACCAAAATAACCCTCTAAAGTCGGCAACTTCTTATTTAAATTAGAAAATTTTATTTTCTTCATCTTGAACTCCACCATGGCCGAAACTTTAAGAAAAAATAGTCCTAATATTTGTTTGATCAAATCATGAAGAAAATGAAGGAAAATTCAAGAAAAAACTTAGGAAATCAAGAGATTAATGGTAATCTTCTACAACCCTAAGCTTGGAAATTTTTGTTTCTTGTTTTCTTGAATTGTTATAATAGTTCTAGGGTTCCTTTGTTTGTTAAAATTGGAGCTTTTGGTTTTGGTGGATGGATATGGAAGTGATAATGCATGTGTGAAGTGTTTTTGGTGCTATTATTGTAATATGTATCCAATTTGATCATTTGATGATATGTTGCCATTCTAGAGTGTTATGACCACTCTTTTAATGCCTATAATTATTCTTGGGTGGTTCATGTGTGGTGACTTTGATTGGTGTTTTGATTAATTGGATTAATCTTGGAAAATGGGATTTAAAGCATGAAAAATTGACATTTTAGGTTTCTGGATCAGATCTGGAAAATACGGGTTTATGTTGATGAAATTGATGTTATATAAATGTTTTGGATGTTTTTTGGGTATTGGAACAATTGCCGGAAATTATTTCGGAGTTGAAATAAGCGAACCGGGTGACTTTTGAACCAACCGGGTGACGGTTGTCCAAACAGTGAATTTGTCACTGTTCGGGTAGCCCATGAACTACCCTAATACTATTGGGCCTGACCTGGGCAGCCCCCGTGTGTATTGGGTAGTCGGTTCGGTCAAAAACGTGTTTTATACCATTTTACGGAAAAACGTTTTTGTAAAAGTTTCACGACATTTCTTAGTTGTTTATGTTGTTATTTATTCTTGAATAAACATGTTTAGGTGAAATATGAATAAATTATTCATATTGGATATTGAATAATTTATTCGGTAATTTAAAAAGTTTTAAAATTACGATTTCGCACGAACAGCGTTTCCGCTGCACCCTTTGCCCAAAACCCCAACAAATTGAGCATATGAAGATCCATTTTAGTCAGTTTTATGGAGATTTTAAAAATTAAATAATTTAAAAGGAAATAAACAAAATTAACTTGTTACGAAATAGGTTGAGATACGTCTCAGGAGTGAAAATTCATTACTCAGCTATCTCAAACATCATTCTATCTTATTAGTCATGTTAAAAACATAAAAATAGAAAATATATTTTTTTTTAATTTTTTTTTTTTAATTTTTGACTAAAAACCAAGCAAAAACAACACAACGAAAAATAAAAACAAGATACTAGTCAACTATTCCCCCCCCCCCCAAACCTAATTGAGACATTGTCCTCAATGTCTAAAAAAGTGGAAGAATAGCTTAGAAAACAATACCTAGTTAGCTGAAATTCTACATCTAAAAAGAAAATTAAAGGTTAAGATCCAGATTTATCCGACACTTTTTACCACGATCATTATCAAACCAGTTAATGTTGGAAAGGATGGGGTCAATATGTGGTTCAAAGGCTAAAATTTAGTCATTTAAATCTGGGGCAGTTCTGGCAGTGAAGAGGATATCTTTTACAGGTTTTGACACGAATCCATTTCTCTGGGCATCATCAAGAAATACACAAAGAAAATCATGAAATCCATCAGCATTAAACAGTCCAATCGGTTTCTGGTGTATGTTCAAGTTCGCCCAAGATGGCACTGTAAAATTTTCCTCCATCGTGCCCAAGCCACCTGGCAAATCAATAAAAGCATCAGCTCGGTTAATCATTTCAACAAGTCGTTCGGACATACCTGGCACAATACATTCATCCCCGTTTGCTGGTCATATAAGATTCGCCTCTGGCAAAGGTTTTGGGATGATTCATATAACTTGACTAACTCATTCTTGTACGGCCCTTGAAACGTACCCCATTAGTCCAAGATTGCCACCGCCATATACTAGATGCATATTCCTTTCAGCTATGACTCTACCTAATTCCTATGATGCCTCAACGAACTCTGGCTTAGAATTAACACTAATACCGCAAAACACACAGATGTTAACAACTCGTCTTCTTGAGGTTGCTTCCATTTTATTTTTTTATTTTTATTTTTATGTATTCTTTCTCAAATATGGATGTCTTCAAGAGTGCAATGATTAGCTGAATTTATAGAACCTGAAAAAAGGTGAGTAATAATAGCACTAGTACCTACCAAATGATAATTATTAGCTAACAGTAAAATAAATCGTGAAAGTCAAAAAATCTGGATTCTGTCAGAGAAAATAAAAGAAAATAACAAAACAAATCACAATTATTAGTAACGACAAAGAGATAATAATATTTACAAGAAGTAACGGCTTGAATGACGTCTATGCGTCCGGGACAAGCTTCTCATCCAATTTTCTTATAAATTGGCAAACAGGGTCTTTTAGAGTCAGATTCCCGAGACTTAATTGTTGTCTTTATTTTTGAAATTGTGTATATAACATGTGAATTACGTGATGCATATATCTACTAGGATGCATCTCAAGAGACAATGATATGTCATCCAAAGACTCCTTACTCAAGCCATCTCTAATGAATTTAATTTTACCTTCACAGTTATCAGACACCATTCCTAAAGAACGACAACGAGTATTACATACCATGCGTGCACATTTATAGCAAAGACCCATTCTTTTAGCTCTTCTTTTCTTAGCATAGGTGCTTCTTCCTAAATTAGGCAGATATGAAACAAAAAATTCATAGGACTCACCACCAATCGTACATGTGCTTCAATTAACCAATGATTGTCATTAGGTATACCTTTGATCATCAGAAGTCTCATTCGTTCCATGCGAGCTTTGTAGACTTTCATCAAAGAGTTTTGAGGGAGAGAAGGAAATTGCTTGTGAAGATTTACGAGAATGTCTTCCATCCTGAAATGTGACATTTCCTACAAAAATTAAACACACAAAATCTTAATATATACATAAATTGCATGGGTTGCCTCCCTGCTAGCGCTAATTTTAACGTCGTCAACTAGACATGACTGCCTGAACGTTAGGCTGGATCTGAAAGTGTGACACTTTTTTTTGTCGCTCAAATGATTCTCCACAGTAGTGTTTGACATGTTGGCTGTTAACTTGGAATGTGTTGTTGGACTTAGGGTTGTATATCTCAACAACTTCGTAGGGTAACACCTGAGTAATCATAAATGGACCTGACCACCTTGATTTCAGCTTTCCAGGGAAAAGTTTCAACCGTGAATTGTATAACAACACATGCGGCTCTCACTCCAGTTGTCTACGTACTATTTTTTATCATGCCATTTCTTGGTCTTTTCTTTGTACAGTCTGTCATTCTCATAAGCCTGTAGGCGAAATTCCTCTCGTTCGTTAAGTTGGTGGAGCCTTTTCTCTCATGGTGCTTGTAGATCAAAATTTAACTTCTTCAGTGCTCAGTACGCTCTGTGTTCAAGCTCCACTGGTAGATGGCACGCTTTCCTAGACACCATTCGATATGGGGACATACCAATTGGAGTCTTGTAAGCAGTCTGGTAGGCCCATAATGCGTCATCTAATTTTGTAGACTAGTCTTTCCTTGTTGATCCAATGGTTCTCTCCAAGATTCTTTTGATTTCCTTGTTTGAAACTTCAACATGTCCATTTGACTGTGGATGGTAAGCAGTGGCAACTTTATGAGTGACTCTGTATTTGGATAGGAGTACATCAAAGTATCTGTTACAGAAATATGTCTCATCATCACTGATAATTGCCCGAGGTGTTCTGAAGCGAGTGAAAATATTCTTTTTAAGGAATTTTATCACAACTTTTCAATCATTTGATGGCAGTGCTATTGCTTCAACCCATTTGGAGACGTAGTCTACTGCAACTAGTATGTACAGGTTTCTGAATGATGGAACAAAGGGTCCCATAAAATCAATCCCCCATACATCAAATATCTCCACTTCCAGAATATTTTTCAGAGGTCATTCATTTCTCCATGATATTTTTTTCGTTCTCTTGCACATGTCACATTGAAGAGCAAATAAGTAAGTATCTCTAAAAAAGTGGGACAGAACAAACCTGATTGTAAGACTTTGGCTGCAGTTTTATTTCCACTGAAGTGTCCACCGTATGGTGATGAATGACTATGTTGAATGACACTGTTGACCTCCTTATGTGGAACACAACGTCTCAGTAATTTATCAGCACAGTGTTTGAACAGGTACGGTTCATCCCAGACATAGTGCTTGACTTTTTTGAAGAACTTTTTTCGTTGCTAAATGGTCCATTCCAACGGCCATTTTCCTGATACTATGTAGTTTACATAGTCAGCATACCAAGGGACATCCTGTTGTTTCATGGCAAACAACTGTTCATCTGGAAAAGTTTCTTTGATTGTCAGTTCATTGCCAGCTATTTCTCCATTCTCGAGCCTCGATAAGTGATCTGCTATTTGGTTCTCTGTTCTTTTCCTGTCTCGGATCTCCACGTCCAATTCTTACAGCAGAAGCACCCAAAGGATCAATCTAGGTTTGGCATCTTTCTTTATGATCAGATATTTGATTGCTGAATGATCTGTGTAGACCACCACTTTGGGACCCAGCAGATATGAATGGAATTTATCAAAAGCAAACACAATTGCGAGCAACTCTTTTTCAGTGGTTGTGTAGTTGAGTTAAGCTTCATTTAGAGTTCTACTGGAGTAGTAAATGGTATGGAAAATTTTTACTTTGCGTTGTCCCAAAACTGCACCTGCAGTAAAATCACTAACATCACACATCACCTCAAATGGAAGGGTCCAATCTCGTGCTACTATAATGGGGGCAGAGACCAGTTTTTGTTTCAAGATCTCAAAATCTTTGTGGCATTCTTTTGTGAAGTTGAAAGGCACATCTTTCTCCAGCAGATTGCATAGTGGTTTAGCAATCTTGGAGAAGTCTTTGATAAATCTCCTGTAAAAGCCTGCATGTCCGAGAAAACTCCGAATCCCTTTCATAGATGATGGTAGAGGTAGTTTTTCAATTGTCTCGATCTTTTCTTTGTCTACCTCAATTCTTTTTTGTGAGGTCTGATGTCCCAGGACAATCCCTTCTTGAACCATGAGGTGGCATTTCTCCCAGTTGAGTACCAGGTTGGTATCTTCGCATCTTTGTAACACTTTTTCCAAATTTTACAAGTAGTGGTCAAACGAGTCTCCAAATACAGAGAAATCATCCATGAAAACTTCCATACTTTGTTTCAGCATGTTTGAGAAGATGGCCATCATGCAACATTGAAATGTAGCAGGAGCATTACATAATCCAAATGGCATCCTTTGAAAAGAAAAGTATCATACGGGCATGTAAAAGTGGTTTTCTCCTGATCTTCTAGGGCGATGGCAATCTGATTGTACCCCGAGTAGCCGTCCAAAAAACAATAGAACTCATGTCCTACCAATCTGTCTAGCATCTGGTCAATGAATGGTAGCGGAAAATAATCTTTCCTTGTTGCTTTGTTCAGCTTCCTGTGGTTCATGCATACTCTTCATCCAGTCACTGTTCTTATTGGAATCAGCTCATTCTTTTCATTTGTGACTACAATAATTCCTCATTTCTTTGGCACACATTGCATATGACTCACTCACGTGCTGTCAAAGATGGGGTAGATGATGTCGGTATCCAACCATGTGATAATTTATTTCTTCACGACTTTCTTCATGATTGGATTTAGTCTCCATTGATGCTCCACTGTGGCTTTGTACCGTCGTTCATTAGAATTTTATGGATGCAAAATGATGGACTAATGCATCGAATGTCTGTTACAGTCCAGCCAATAGCTTTCTTGTGTTCTCGTAACACTCACAGAAACTTATCTTCATGCTCCAATGTTAGCGACGAAGAAATAATCACAGGTAAATCAGAAGAGTTTCCTAAGAATGCATACCTGAAATTGCTCGAAAGTAGCTTTAGTTCCAGTTGCGGTGGTTCTTCAATCGAGGGCTTGATTCGCTCATTTTTTTGGTAGTTCCAAACTTTCCACATGTGGTGTTATTCATATTGGTGAAGCAAGCTTCAAGTTTATCCATTCCAGAATTTCATTATCTAGCTCGCTGTCAGTCATGTTGGTGATGCAAGCTTCAAGTTTATCCGTGGAAAGTTGCATTGCATCATTATCCTGCATGATACTATCTAAAACATCAATTCTGAAACATTCCTCCTCATTTTCATCACTCGGGAATTTCATGTCTTTGAAAACATTGAATGTAACTTCTTGGTCTTACACTTTTATGGTTAGTTCTCCTTTTTGTACATCATTAATGGTTCGACCTGTAGCCAAGAATGGTCTTCCGAAGATGATAGGTACATCTTTGTCTTCTACCATGTCAATGATAATGAAATCTGCAGGGAAAATGAATTTGTCGACTTTAACCAATACATCTTCCACTACACCTCTCGGAAATGTGAGCGATCTGTCAGCAAGCTGCAGAGTAACTGAGGTGGGCATTGCTTCTCCAATCTGCAGTTTCCTGTAAATAAACAAGGCATCAAGTTAATGCTGGCACATAAATCACACAAAGCCTTACCGAAGTAATGTCCACCTTTGGTGCAAGGAATGGTGATGTTGGGAAGCGGCCTCGAGTGCGCAGCGGAAAAAAAATTATTAAAATTATGATGCCGCTTTCCCTTTGCCCAATACCCATTTATTTTTATTATTCTACAAGCCTAGGCATGTTACTATATATTCTAAGCATAAAACTCAAAAAACATGCAAAGAACATAAACCTAAACATGCTAACTATCATAAGAACTCTAATTAAAATAGAGAAAGAAAAAGACTTACTTGAACCGTAGACTCCTCCAGTCCTCTCTCCAATCTACAAGCTTTTCTGGAACTCAGCAAGCTCTTCCACGTTCCAAAGAGCCACCCAAGTGTGTGGCCTCCAAAGATGCACACACCAAAGCCAAAACTCAACGGCAAGACTACGCCTTGAGTGCACGGGTATTTTGCCCTTGGTGCTAGCCTAGGAAAATACCTCAAAACTTTTAACTTGAGGTTCCTCTAGTCAATTAGACTTAAGGATCCTCAAAATTAGTGGTTTACTCTTAAAACTTTAGAGTTGCTCACTTATATAAAGCCAAGATTTGAAAGGTTTGGTGCAAAAATTTGTGAAGAATTCTTGGGTTTATATAGTGCCTCAAAGACAACAAAATTAATTAAGAATCCTTCATTATACCTTTTTTGGAATAAGGCACATAACACTTGGAATCTCACGGTATGAACGGAAGTTACATACAACTCCTTCAAGTGAAAGATGATGGTTTGAGCATCCGTATCTTCGTGAGCTTTCTGAAGTTTGTCTGACATAGAGCCAAGCATTATGCAAACTGCTTGCTCATCATCATCGACGTGTTTCTTCCAAGCATCGAATGTATTTTGGTCAGCAACTTCTGCGGGTTCAGGGGAAATGGTCTTTTAAGAACATAGAAAATCTTTTCTTGTCGTAAGATAATTTTAAGATTTCTAAACCAGTCATTGTAGTTGTCCCATTTGAGCTTATGCTCATCAATGATGGAACGAAGTGATACTCTGTTTGCCATTTGAATGTTTTTGAAATATTTTAACCCACCTGTTAAGAGAGAATGTTAAAATTATGAAAATGTTTTTCATTAATGTTTCATAATAACATGGTCTTTTAATATTATGAATTTGCTCTCACTCAATTGTTTTAAAATTTTAACAAATCACATCAACCTCAATATGATGGATTTCTTGTGGGCAAGGATCCCATTATCACCATTTCATAACTCCGACTAGGGCCGGTCATTATAAAATACGATAAATAGGTAGGTTCCCAACCAATTTATGATATAAATCACAATTCCTTGATCATTGGGTTGGGCAATCAAACATGCCATAGCTTATGCTAGTCCTCGTGGACACCCAATCTTTGCCACTAAGTTATAAGACCACGCCTAAGGGTCGCTACGTCTTATGACTCAGAAAAGTCAAACCATTGTCAATAGTACGATTTAGGGACAAATTGGTATTGGTCAGTCTGGTAAAGTCTAGTCCTGCCAATACGGTTTAAACCCTTTGGGTCTATACTTTACAATGAGAGGTAAATTTTAGACTTAAATTATTATTGAGTATTTTAGCAAGTTTAAGTGAATAACTGTCAAATGGATTCCTCCATTGAAAATTCTCCAGAGAGATGGTGGAGCAAACTCTCTTAAATACCCTTACCTCTTAGGCTCTTATCGCCTTGGTGACAGGAATAAACAATAGATCCTACAAATTAGTCCAACACTTTAAATATGCTTTAAGGTAAGCTTTGAGTAAATGATTATCTAGATGTATCCACAGCTTTTCCTTTTGGCTATAAAAAGGTAGTGAGTGAAGGAAGACACCAAATCATTATCTAACTCTAGTAATACCTTTGGTTAAATTAACTTTAGTTTGGAAAGTTTTATTAACGCCTTGGTCCCACCCCACTTGTATCTATTATAATGTCTTTTATTATAAACAAGTTATTTATATTTATTAGCCTTAAAGGTAATAAATCTCTAAGTTCATCACAGAATAATTACTTAGCTAAGGGATAAGCAATACACTCTCTATTTCCTTAGAAGGTCTCTAGATGCTTGCACCCTAAAATAATCATGCCAATTCTAATCATACATAGAATCATCAAGCATATGAGTTTTAATATGTTGGAATTATTTTAGGCATTAAATGACTTTGATTAATATTTAATTATGATATTGCATTTTATTTTATTCAAATAAATTTATTATTCACGTTTTTCTACAGATGCGTGAACTTTAAATGCATTTTCACAATTCAAATATTAACCAAATCATGCAAAACTTGTGCCTAAAATTAATTTCAGGGTGTTATCTTTCCAACGAGCTTTTACACACCCAATTTCGAGTTCAAATGAGAGAGAACTAATTAAAACAAAATCGGTATCAAATAAATTTACTGTTCACGTTTTCTGCAGATGCATATTTAAAGTGTTGGACTAATTTGTAGGATCTATTGTTTATTCCTGTCACCAAGGCGATAAGAGCCTAAGAGGTAAGCTTTGAGTAAATGATTATCTAGATGTATCCACAGCTTTTCCTTTTGGCTATAAAAAGGTAGTGAGTGAAGGAAGACACCAAATCATTATCTAACTCTAGTAATACCTTTGGTTAAATTAACTTTAGTTTGGAAAGTTTTATTAACGCCTTGGTCCCACCCCACTTGTATCTATTATAATGTCTTTTATTATAAACAAGTTATTTATATTTATTAGCCTTAAAGGTAATAAATCTCTAAGTTCATCACAGAATAATTACTTAGCTAAGGGATAAGCAATACACTCTCTATTTCCTTAGAAGGTCTCTAGATGCTTGCACCCTAAAATAATCATGCCAATTCTAATCATACATAGAATCATCAAGCATATGAGTTTTAATATGTTGGAATTATTTTAGGCATTAAATGACTTTGATTAATATTTAATTATGATATTGCATTTTATTTTATTCAAATAAATTTATTATTCACGTTTTTCTACAGATGCGTGAACTTTAAATGCATTTTCACAATTCAAATATTAACCAAATCATGCAAAACTTGTGCCTAAAATTAATTTCAGGGTGTTATCTTTCCAACGAGCTTTTACACACCCAATTTCGAGTTCAAATGAGAGAGAACTAATTAAAACAAAATCGGTATCAAATAAATTTACTGTTCACGTTTTTCTGCAGATGCGTGAACTTTAAATATACTTTCACAATTCAAATCTTAACCAAATCATGTAAAACTTGTGCCTGAAATTAAGATCAGGGTGTCAGCTTTTCAACGAGCTCTTACACACCCAATTTCGAGTTCAAATGAGTGAGAACTAATCAAAACAAAAATGGCGCGCTGATACCTTTGTTGGGAAGCGTCCGCGAGTGCGCAGCGGAAAAAAAATTATTAAAATTATGATGCCGCTTTTCCTTTGCCCAAGACCCATTTGTTTTTATTATTTTACAAGCCTAGTCATGTTACTATATTTTCTAAGCATAAAACTCAAAAAAACATGCAAAGAACATAAACCTAAACATGCTAATTATCATAAGAACTCTAATTAAAATAAAGAAAGAAAAAGACTTACTTGAACCGTAGACTCCTCCAGTCCTCCCTCCAATCTACACGCTTTTCTCGAACTCAACAAGCTTTTCCACGTTCCAAAGAGCCACCCAAGTGTGTGGCCTCCAAAGATGCACACACCAAAGCCAAAACTCAACGGCAAGACTACGCCTTGAGTGCACGGGTATTTTGCCATTGGTGCTAGCCTAGGCAAATACCTCAAAACTTTTAACTCGAGGTTCCTCTAGTCAATTAGACTTAAGGATCCTCAAAATCAGTGGCTTACTCTTAAAATTTTATAGTTGCTCACTTATATAAACCCAAGATTTGAAAGGTTTGGTGCAAAAATTTATGAAGAATTCTTTGGGGTTATATAGTGCTCCAAAGACAACAAAATTAATTAAGAATCCGATGTGGGATAAAAGCCAATTTAATCTTAACCATTGGATCTTAATTTAGTGATTTAATGAGATTATAAAACCCTAATAAGAGTTTGGACCGAATTGGAATTCAAAACAAATAACAAAATTAAATAAAAAAAAAATTACTATTCATGAGGTACTATTCACGTGTTACTATTCATGTGAATAGTAATTTTTTAAAACTATTTATTCCAATTCCCAAAGTGCCCCTATCGTCATTCACCAATCCCTAAGCCACTATGGAACCTCATAAATGATCTGTTCAATAATTAAACACATTGAACCATTTATGAACAATTCCTATAGCAATCATATATGCTGTTAAATATGTACTGTGCACTGTTAACCATTGATTTCGACTTTGTTGTGTGTGACCTTTTGGGTTCCCCTCAAGTTGGACATGAAATGAATCGTGATAATTTAATCGAACATAAATTATCCTCCGATCAGATGGTCGTTCGATTTCAATGACCAAGGTTGACATCTAGCGACATGCCAAGGCCCCCAAATGAGAAGGAAAGATATATATACCCATTATGTATGTGATTTACATATGATACGGTCCCTTGCCTAACTGTATCCCCACTTATTGACCTAAGGTACGGAAAGTGTCTACCCATATGGTCAAACGTATGATGTTGATAGTGTCATGAATCGTGCTAACCCAAGAATCTCACATGATTCTTCCGCTGTGGCCACAGTCTCAAGCACTGATCACACATATCAACCCGCGAACTGGAATACTACTCTTATAAGAAAATATTATCCGAGAGAGTGGCGATTCTCTGTTGTATCTTTACAAACTTCATGTGTTTCAACAAATGACCCAAGCATACTCTTATTACCGGATCTTTTGAACCGGGGAATGAGAATGTATCTATGGTTTTATAGTTAGATGATTGCTCCCTCAAAAAACCTCATCTGCGGGGAGTAGTTGAGGATGTTTTACTACAAATCGATAACTTCTACTATCATATTGATTTTCTAATTTTAAATACTCAATCTGTTGTTAACACTGAGTCAAAAATACCTCTTATCTTAGGTAGACATTTTCTTGTTATAGCTAATGCCCTTATTAATTACAGGAATGGTTTCATTAAGTTATAATTTGGGAACATGACACTAGAAGTAAATATTTTTCATGTTGAAAAACAACCACAATGTGATGATCAGTGCCAGTATACATACATGCTAGAAATAGTCCCGCCAGGAACAGCTCTTTACAACATGAATCACACCCTCCCGAACTGAAATTGACCCCAAAAAACCGTAAAATGAGGAAAAGGAAAGTTAGTGCCCAATTGAATATGCTACCTGGGAAGTTAAAAATGAGGTTGAACCAATTGATAAAATCTCAGCCACCAGTAGACCCAGGAGGATCAATGGATAAAATGTTAAAGCCAGCCAAAAATTCATTTTTATGCCTTAATCACCGGGGGATATTGAAGAATGAAGCATTTGGGACTACTTGGTCCGTTTCATGGAAGCCACCATGACAAATTAGGTGGTTATGTATGGCTGGAGACGTTAAACTTAGCACTAGCGGGGAGGCAACCTTTGCATCTGTATTTATTTTACTTTCTTTTTATTTTGTTTTATTTTATTTTACTTACTTTAAGTTTTATTTTATTGTGTGCTAATTGCATGTTTATTGTCTGCATGAGTATTTATGCAGGTGTTAGCGCAACCTACACAGCCACACAACAAAAGTCTTACCAGCAAAAACCTGATCAACTCCATGCCTGGTAGTGTTGTTCCTTAATCCTTTTTCTTTATATTTATCTTACATTGAGGACAATGTAAGTTTTAAGTGTGGGGGTGTATGCATGGAGTGATAATACATGTTATAAAAAATTATTTATTTTTAGCCCTTAGTAGTAGTCATATGTCTAATTTTAGAAATGATAAGTTCTTTAATGTACTTTTATCTGATGCCTTGAGTAGTTGATCTAGGTTAGACTCGTAAGCACTTAACTATAGGTTTTTAGCAGTGAAAACCTAGGTAGTTGGCAAAGTGAATAGTTGAAGAAATTGCATGTCGATGAATGACCGTTTGTTTAGATATCTATCCTGATTTGCTAAGTGTTATGATGTATGGTTAAAAATAAAAAGAGAAAGACTATAAAGAAAGAAATTAAACCACCTATAACCGATAAGTGTGAAGCTATCCATGGGCGAGTGTTAGGACCACCATGAGGAGAAATGCTACCTTAAATGGTAGGTGTGTTGAAAATGAAAAAAAAATACAAGCAAAAAAAACAAGTTGAAAAAAAAATCACACCATACGAAGCACAGAAAGGCAATTATAAAGCATAATTGAGATATTCTAGGTTGGTTTGACCTATCGGATCCCAATTTTTAAACGAAATCATTGAGTTGAATTACTTAGGAGTCGAGCTGTGAATGAACCTTTACACACACACACTGTGAGTCTGGCTTAGATGATTTATTCAATGACTTGGATTCGAATTACATTGAGTACTTTGAAAGTTCTCTGATTTCATTACTAGGCATTCTTTGAGGACAATAGTATGTGTAACTATTGGGACTATTTCATTTTGTTAATTTTGCATGTGTTTTGAATAATGTTTGTGGGTGTCGTCGTTGTAAGCCCTCACGAGACTATAACTCGTCCACTAGGGCCACCTAGGGGTTTAAAGGATTGTTGCATACGCTAAATGCAATTGTGATCCCTACGAAAGTGGCTTAGATAGTTTTTATTTATTTATTCAATTTAGTTCTATTTTATTTTTACGCTTGAATTGTTAGGGACTAACAATAAGCTGGCTGGGGGTTGTGATAAGTGCATGAAAATGTACTTTGATCATCACTAATTCGGCTTGATTATCATGTATTTAATCTTAATTATAGTTTATTTTATTTTTTATTATTAGGAAGCAATGGAACATGAATCTTGGAGCAATTGTACATGTTTCGGGACCTTACGGACGCATCAGAAGCACACGGGAAGAGCTGAACCGCAGAATCGACGAAACCAGAAAACTGGCCACGCGTCGCGACACGGAAGCATAATCTAGGGTTTTTGCTTAGTTCATTTTTTACTCAAATAAGGCCTCCAAGACTTCTCTATAAAAACCCAAGCTCATCCAAAACCCTAAAGAGAAGAGAAAATAGGAGAAAAAAAAAGAGAAGAAACACACAACAAAGAGCCACAAACACAAATTTGAGATTGAAGAACGAAGAAACTCCATACCAAATAGGATGTTGCTACAATATTTTCAGGCTATGTCTCTTTCTTCCATGGAGAACTAATCTCTTAGGCAAAGCTAAAGATGAACTCTTGTATTTATGTTTTTCTATTCATGTTGTTGATTCCTAAATACTCTTAAACGTTTAATACAATTGATGTTTATTATTCTTTATTATCTTTCATTTTATGAATCCAGAGACTGTGTTTATTCAACTTGCATATAGATTCATACATGCTTTTTCTATGTGTGATTGGGGAACCCAGTTGTGACTGGTAAAGTTGTTTTATGAGTTGTTCTTCTGCTGCAGTATTGTCTGAGGGTATATTGTCGACGTTAGATAGGTCGTAATGATAAATTTGTGTGCTGTTAACATAGAGAAGATAAATCATCATTTACATTGGAATTTAATATGTTTAGAATTGAATATCTTTCTATTGTTGGTTTGGGATGTGAAACCTTCAATTGAGTAATAACAGGAATCAATAACTGAATATAGGGATTTGATACAAGAAGGATTCCCGATGCTTTGCTTCTTTTCTTTGCTGATATTCTTAAAAGTATTTTCCATAGTTTTTATCTTATATTATCAAAACAACCTTTCTATTTAATTAAGTTGTTGCTAACGTTTTGTTGAAGTAAATCAGTTCTTTGTAACCATCTCTCTAAGGAATCGACACCCCAACTATACTGTGATAGCCGCAAGTACTTTTTGGGAGTAATCAATGACATTATGGTGTACTCACGTAGTCAACATGAGCATGCAGAGCATCTGCACCAGGTGTTACAAACACTGAGGGAATATAATTTATATGCCAAGCTCTCAAAGTGTAGGTTTTGGTTGACTAGTGTGGTATTTTTGGGACATGTGGTGTCGAAAGAAATAATCGGTATAGATGCCCAGAAAGTAAAAGCCATTCAAAATTGGCACCGACCTATCAGTATGCTGGAGATTCGTAGTTTCAGAGGCTTATGAGAAGAGTTTTCAAGAACTTAAACGACGGTTGACTACGGCTCTTGTTTTAGCCCTCCCGACAGGATCCGGAGGATTTATGGTGTATTGTGATGCCTTTAGAGTGGGATTAGGATGTGTGTTGAAGTAGAAAGGGAAAGTTATTGCCTATGCTTCCATGCAGTTAAAGCCCTACGAACATAATTACCCCACTTATAATTTAGAGATGGCGGTAATAATTTTTGCCTTGAAGATATGGCGGTATTACCTGTACGGTGAAAATTTTAAGATTTTCACTGAACACGAGAGTCTCAAGTATATCCAAAGTCAAAAGGATCTTAACTTGAGGCAGAGGAGATGGATTGAGTTATTGAAGGATTATGACTGTTCGATTCAGTATCACCTTGGCAAGGCTAATGTGGTGGCAGATGTTTTAAGCAGGAAGTCCATAGGAAGTTTAGCTCATTTACCTATTGAGAGATTGCGTCCAGCTAGACAAATGCAGAATTGTATATTGGATGGGGTGAATTTTCAAGTAATTGCTCATGGAGCATTACTGGCACAGATACAAGTTCGATCCACTTTAGTAGATGAAATCAGAACTGCCCAAGAGGTGGATCCTCAAGTTCAGTAGATCAGAGTTAGATTGGAACAAGGGACGGATGATGAGTGTTGCATAGACAGTGATGGTCTCCTTAGGAAGCAACACAGAATTATGGTTCCCCCAGTTCAAGAATTGAGACGTTCACTGTTGCAGAAAGCTCATAACTCATTCTATACCATGAATCCTGGAATTACAAAAATATATTATGATCTTAAATATCTCTACTGGTGGGAAGGTATGAAAAATGATGTAGCAGAGTTTGTTGCTAGATGCCTCACTTGTCAACAAGTTAAAGCGGAACATCAGAGGTCGGCATGGAAGCTGCAAAGTTTGGATCCGCCTAAATGGAAATGGGAAAAGATTACTATAGATTTTATAGTCGGACTTCCACGTACACCAAAAGGGCATGACTCTATATGGGTGATTGTGGATAGCTTAACCAAGTCTGCGCATTTCCTGCCAGTAAAGACTAGTCTTACAGCATCCTAATATGTTAAACTGTATTTGGATGAGATAGTGTCATTACACGGTATACCTATCTCGATAATCTCTGATCAGGGCTCCCAGTTCACATCTACGTTTTGGCATTCATTTCAAGACACATTGGGTTCCCAACTATATTTTAGTACAGCTTTTCATCCTCAAATGAATGGTCAGTCAAAATGGACTATACAGACCTTGGAAGATATGTTACGAGCCTGTGTGATCAATTTTAAGGGAAGTTGGGACCAACACTAGCCACTAATAGAGTTTGCATATAACAATAGTTATCAAGAAAGTATTTAGATGGCGCCTTTTGAGGTTGTGTTGTAAGAGTTCAATTAAAGGTCCCAAGGATCACAAATCATGCACAAAAAACCGCATATAAACACAACAAAGGAGTAAGGCGGAAACATAACTCACATTGAACGGTTTTGATGAATGAAGAACAAGGTGCGATTTTAAGCTCCCTCCAAGCTCGGCAATGGCTTCTGGAACTGCAGTGGACGCACGGTTTGGGCTGTGAAAGTCTCCTCCATTTTCGGCCATGCAAGACTCCATTGAAGCTCCAAGCTTCAAGCTTTCCAAGCTCATGAAGACACTTCCCTATCACCTATGTATTACTCAAGGTGTGCTAGCACTTTTATCTTGCAACAAGATTACTTCTTTTCTCCCTTTTGATCGGCAGAAAACCAGAAAAAAAAGGATGAAGAACGGTCCAAGACCGAGAGAGAAGAGAGAAGGTTTTTTGGCTCCATTTTGCCTAAAACCGTGAATGCCAAAACAAAATGAGAGAGTCACGTGAATGTGGTCTCAAAATTAGGCCAAATACACATAAACAAAAAGACCAATGAGAGTCACGTGAATGGTACAAAATTTGCCAAAAACGTGAACAAATAATTGGTCCAAGAGAGAGAGAATGATTTTTATATACATATATTCTTTATTCCATTTACCAAGTAAATGAATAAAATATATATATATACACAACAATAAATTCAAAAGTCAAAAGGTACAAGTCCTATCAACTTTCAAACAATCACCTTTCTTTATTCACATCATGTCACTTTAATAAAGTGACAACATGTCATATCACATCACTCAAAGTGACAATTGATTTGACGCATGATGTGACAAACGATTTGACGCTTGATGTGACTCGCGTGCCGCGCTCGAATTCGAAATGCGAATGCGCTCGCAATCACTCTCGGGCTCGGGTTCGCTAATTCCAAATTAACGAATTTTCCGTCGCGTCGTAATTAAGTGATTACGCCTAGCGAATTCACTATTCACGTCGCTAACGAATTAATTTAATTAATTCGTTCGCCCGAATTAAAATCTAATTTTAATTCCGCGTCAAAATCCAATTTCTAATAATATATCGAATATATTATTTTATCGATTAATTCCAAATTAATCGTTCTCTCTCTTTAACGATATTTTATCCGAGATAAAATATCTTCGTAATTAATCCCAGATTAATTTTCTCTCTCATCGAATTAATCCCAGATTAATTCTATCTCTCCCTTCTAATTAATCCCAGATTAATCAAAGTGCGAGTAATACGTCATCGGTGAATCTTCAGGAAGCGACCCATGAGATCTCCGGATATGTTGGCAGTAAATACGATCGTCGGACTGTCCGAACACGTAAGTACCTCGTACTACGTTTATATCGATTTACAAGACAAGGTTGGCTTCTAGCAAAGCGCCATGCCTACCCAATTCTCCAGAAATATTCTTACAGGAATATATAGATCTGTATCAAGCGTAGTATACCGTAGTATTGTGTATATTGGCCCAGTATCGGATAATCACGTGCTAGGCCTAGGGCTGGATAAGTGTCTGCCCCGTACGAAGCACATGTCGGATGTCTGGTAACTAGTCTCTATAATCGGATATACATGACCTTGTCATAATATCCCGATGGCCGCGCAGCCTTAAGAGCACTAATACCGTATCCTGCGTGACATCATCTCCAATATGACTGAAGTGATACTTCCATCTTGACATCACACCCAATACTCTACGACTCTCTGATAAACCCAGAAGTGGTGTACTCAGAACTTGTTAAAGCTCCCTAACCAAAACCAAAGTCTATCGATTATCGTAAGTATTAGCGATGTAAGTCTCAGGTTAAGACTATACACACCTACCTTGATTTCGGCCTCCCATAGCCACATAGTCATAATACCAATGGGATTCCGAGGGGGGTCTATCCAGAGCGAAGCTGTTTCCCGTACCGTCGGTGAAACACGACCTCCTATCGCACTTGCATAAGTATCCAACACTTATATATATGAGAACTATGCCGTTGTGCCCTCACAAACGCGCACAAGTGCAATACTAGCCTATCCGCATTATCGATGTCCAGTCTCGATAATACTACGGCTAGGGATATTTAATGATTAAACCTTCAGGGACTGATACTGTCTCATATCATTCTCAGTCCAGGTACTAATCATAGGGACCTCTCTTCATTTATATATCTATGGTGATCTAATCACAAATGATGAGAGTGCATTTCCTTGTCACATAGTTAATTTGCTACAACAACACAATGATCTGTGCAAATAGTGACGCTATGGGTCATTTTGTCCAACAATCTCCCACTTGGCACATAGCCAGTCACTCAAGTGTCCCACACCTGAACTATGTACGGTTCGCTCAAATTGCTGAGGAAAGGTTTTCGTCAGCGGATTTGCTTAATTATCGTCTGACGCGATTTACACGATCATCACATCGCCACGATGTATGATCCGAACGAATCAGATGATATAGAAGTATATATCTGGATCGTCGATGAGACCTTTAATTCTTTAGCCTGTGCTGACGCCTAGCTCAGCTGCTAACAGAATTATATCTAATCTAATTAGATTTATTATCGATCCAAATGGCTTCTATTGCTGCCTCAGCTGCAGCAATAATCCGCATTTGTTGTTAATTCGGCAACAGTTATCTTGCTCGGAAGATTTCCAGCTCACTGTCCCAGTGTTCAAACTTTATAGTACGCAGTAGTATTTACCGGTTTGGAAACTTGCAGTAGTGATCCCAGTCACTTCAAGTTCTCATTCTCCATAGTTTAAGACAACATCTTTAGTTCTCTAAGATACTAACAGATGTCCTTAACTTCAATCCAGTGACTATCACTTGGATTGACCTGATTGTGACTCCATATGCTCGAAGCGTATGAGACACCAATACAAGTACATTTTAAATGTACAATTTCCCAGAGAGTGTTAACAACTCCAAATCTATCCCAGTAGATCTTTATTCCTTGAATAAAGGTTGTTACTCCCCAGAATTCTACGGAGAATTTCTATGAAAGAATATCCATGAAAGCCAAGCTTTCACCAATTGTTTTATGGGAATTTCATTGTCAGTGCCCTCTCCCACTAACCTCCTTATATACACAAGAATTATTTTGTTTTGAGTCAAATCATAAATTATTATGATTATTTCAAAACGTCAGTTCCAAGAACCCTATGCTTGCTTCAATCCAAACATGGATTGAATAATCCGCAAACCTTGTTTGTCGGTTATACAAAATCGTCAGAATGTTGTAAACATTCTCCAAAAGGTTCCTTTTCAGGAAAGCGATTTTGATTTGTAACTGACATATTTCATAAATGAAATATACAGTTATCAACAAGCATCTTCAAAATGGATTTACCATGGCAACAGGTAAAAGGTTGAACCGTTATTAACACAATGTTGATAACGATACCTTTCCGTCAAAAGCCTAGCTTTGTACGTTGGTATGTTGATATCCATGTATGTCTTCCTTGAAGACGTACAATGTACCAATAGGCACAATGCTTTGTGGTACAACAACTAGTATCCATAATAGTCGTTATACATGGAATCCATTTCGGACTCATGACACTTTGCCATAACAGGGAGTCGATACCTCGTATCACTTCCTCAAAACGTAGTCGGTGGATATACCTTCATAAGACTGACATCTTAATGAGGTTAGATCAGAAACCCATACCCTAGGTTGTTTTCTGACTCTATCCGATCTACCCAATTTCTTGTGTATTTGAAGATTAATGGTACAGATTCATCATAGATGAATTTGTTGTGTTCCATTAAGGACTTCGTGCTTTGAATAGTATTACTCCGATTTTCATCGAGTATCACTATCCTCCCACTGACCACTGCATATCGGTATTCCTCTCAGGAAAACCGCATGGTGAGCAACAATCACATTGTTCTCATGTGGGATTTATAAGTACTATACTTATGGTTTCCCTTAGGATAACCTATATTGGCACTAATCCAATTTGGGTTCTTAGTTTGGTATCATCCAAACTTTATGCCTGGCATACCCAAATTATCAGGAATGAGAAACCTCGTTTCTTTCCTGTTCATATCCTATATGATATCTGTCAAACAGATTTACATGGAACCTTATTCTAAATAAGTTTTGCACTGTTAATACATATCCTGTTGAAGGAAACAGTAGCTCAGAGCGACTCGCGAAAAACCTAATCATGTCCAACAAAACTTGGTTTTTAGTTCGGACACACCGTCTAACTGACGTGTCTCGTTTAATTGTGTCCTAGACAACAATGCCATAAATAAGTCTCTATTGATCAAATCAATTTGAGCTATTTATTTGTCATTTATATGTTTGAGATTTTATTATATTCAAAGTATAAATTCTGTTATTTACATCTGATGTATTTATCTCAGTATCATCTTTATATAATAAAACACTTTAGTGTTTTAGAATATAAAGGTTCACCCACAGTGGGTTAAACACTGATAAAGAGATAATGTTTCTAGTTAAACTAGTTACATTATAACAGTTCCTAATTTAAGTACACACCCAAAGGGTAGTTCCTAAACTTAGGTATCTACGGTCGAAACAGCGACTTTCGTCCCGTTTCCGATTCGCAGAGAAATCTCAGCTCGAAGTTAGTATCCTGCTCAAAGCAGATTCTGAATATCAATACATATATATTTTATGTTCCACACTAAGTATTTAAAATCTAATTTCAATACTAGTAGTGAACATAAGTTAGACAAATATATTTAAAGTCAGAGCCTCGCCCTTTCTTTAATTCCTTCGTGTCTTCCATATCCAAATGGCAGTCACTTTGGTATATGTCAATTATCCTTTTCAATATTTTAGGAACCTTAGGCCATGCCTTGGGTTTTTAGAATATCGAAACGATGTGCACCTCGTGCTACATCCCCATTTGCAAACTTTGACTTTATCTCCTCTAGAATAGTCAATTAATTCTTCAAGAATTATAAATTGCAATTTTAATACTTCTTAAATCAAAAAATTAGATTTATGACAAGTATATTAAATTAAGCATTAAAGTCATCATCACATAAATCTTCCAAAGATTTTATGCTCTACTTATATTGCTTACTTTTGGGCTTAAGGTATAATGAGTTATTTTATCAAATAAAGTAACCTATTATTTATTCCCAATTTGAAAATTAAATCATTAAAATATTTTAATCCGAGATTATATTTTAAATATCCAACTTTTCAATTTCTTATCTTGATTACAATAGTCCAACTATTTAACCAACGATTAGTGGTACTATATATATTATAATGATTATAATAGTCCAACTATATAATCAAATATAATCCAAATTAATTAACCTCAATTACATTGATTACTATAATCCAATTATAAAATCAATTGTAAACTGAAATTAATTAATTCAAATATATTGATTATATAATCCAATTTTATATAATCAAGTATAATACAGTCCAACTGTTTATTAAAACAACAATTTAAATATTAGTCCAACTAACATTTAATATTACGACGAAATAATTTAAATGAGCGCGTATGGCGAGTAATTGAACGAATGTTGCAAATTCAATACTTGCCTCCCACTATTTTTCGTCGAGCCTCTAACCCTCTGTCGAGTACTCGGGAAACCGTGTTTCCTAGTGGGCTAGGATCCCGTTAAAGTATCATACAATCCTGACTTTGGTCAATAAAAAATTGTATGATAATTAACAAGGTAGATGTCGAAGATCAATTGGATCCCATCCAACTCCTAGATCCAGTAGGTGGACATCCAAGTCCGAAACATATATCTAATATATGCCTATATATCGAATATATACCCTACCCGTTTCCTCTGAATCAACTAGGCCTTGGCTTTGGCCAAAAACAAACCTAGTGATCCCAGTCAAGCGTGGACCCATTGACAGGGAAGCTTCGTAATCAAATGTCTATGGACAAGAAGTGGTCTTGACTTTGGTCAAAAACAAACCACAACTTGGACACGACACCGATATATAACAAAGCCTCGTGATTAAAGCACATCTTTGACTGACAAGGGCTTGACTTTGGTCAAAAACAACCCCTGACAATCTCCGATCTTGAGCAAGAATCACTCAATGGAAGGAAATGACGCTTGATATTTAACGAGGGTTTTTCGCGTGCAAATTGGCTACCAATTTAATTATCTTTGTTAAGGTCTCATCATCATACACCCTTAAACATGCATTCTAAATACATAATAAAGCGTATATGAAAATAAATAATAATGATATGCGGATGGATATTTTACATTGATCCTAGATCAAATCTCTCACTTTCTCTCTCCCGCTAGCACTTGTATTACTTCTACCCGTTACACTACACTTCTAAAGAAACCTCTTTTACATGGAGGGGAATAGGTGAGAAGAGAATACAATGAAATAGGAGATAAGGCTGGACACGCAGGTCCAATTAATAAATCAAATTTATTACAATTTCCAAAATCGCCCAACCCGACTAATATCCATCCGATATACATTATTCAAACATCATAACCATGTATTCATACAAGCATGTTATCAATCAATCAATCAAATTAATTAATCTTGATTATTAGTGATCATCCAATGTTCAAACAAAGATTTGATTTTGTTCGAGTCAAACTCGTATTGCAAACACGTACTCAAAGTACAATTTCTACGAATTAAATTAAATTACATAATTAAATCCAATTTAATACGTATTTAATTCTAATTCATTATTTAATTCCAAATTAAATATTACACTTTTATTAACGAACCTTTACGACTTAAATTCCAAATTTAATCGCAACGGGTCTCAAAGCCCGATTAACATCTAATGTTTTATTTAATTAAAGTCCAATGGGCTTTTAATTAATTTCTATAAGGCGTGGACTTTTGGTCAACTCGGGTCAAACCGAACAACCAAAATCCAATCCGGGAGTTACCCCATAAGCCTTTAAATTAATTTTGGCCCATTAGGCCCAATTAAATAATTAAGGTCCATTAAGTCATAATTGGACCTTTTGGATTCGGTTTTGGGCCTAATTGGATCCAACCAATTTTGCCTAAACCCAACTTTGTTACAACAAAGCCCAAAAGCCCAATTACAACATAACAAGCCCAATTTCCAAAATCAAGCCCAAATTAATTAACTTATAAAATTCCAAATTTCACAATTAATTAACCTAAGTGTAATACACAATCAATTACCCAATTAACATTTCTAAAATATCAATTAGCCTAATTAATCATGCACTTTGACAACCAAATAGTGTCCAACACAATTCAATTAAAATCAAACCCAATTAACATGCTTTCAAGTCTCGGCAATTAGGGGTTTTTCAATTCGATTCGGTTTCAATCCAATTGAATCCACAATCATAATTTACCAAATCAATTCAACTCATCCAATGAATCAAACAACAAAATCACAATGAATTTCATGTCCCTTAAAATTCGGCCAAGCCACTTTAAAAGGGAAAAAATGTTCCAAATCAAAATTCAATCCAATTGAACTTCAAAACAACATTAACCAATTGTTTTAAGTCATCCAATGATCAAACAAAACAAAATTACCAAGACATTAGGTTCTTCCAATTTTCGGCCAAGCCTCCAATTTGGGGAAAATTGAATCCAATCCAATTTCATGAAATTGATCACACACAATCTCAATTAAACATGTTCTAAGCATACTTAAACATCCAATTCAATTAAAACATGCTTAAACACATTTTACCCAATTTCAAGTTTCATTTCAACCTAAAGAATGGGGAAAATTGATCTAATCCAATTTTCTTGAAATTGATCATGCACAACTTCAATTCAACCTCATTCAAGCATAATGCATCAAACAATTCAACCAAATCATGCCTAAATCGAGTTTACCCAAATTAAAGTTTTGACAAAAATAAGCAAATTGGGGAAAATCAATCCAATCAATTTTTTATCAAATTGATTACATACAACTCAAATTCAATCATATATAATCATTCTCAAACAATCAATTAGACAGAATCAAGCTAAAATCAAAAAGCCCCAAATTTGCTCAAGAACCCTAATTCGGTTTTCATGCAACAAAAGCTCATGATACCATTGTAAGAGTTCAATTAAAGGTCCCAAGGATCACAAATCATGCACAAAAAACCGCATATAAACACAACAAAGGAGTAAGGCGGAAACATAACTCACATTGAACGGTTTTGATGAATGAAGAACAAGGTGCGATTTTAAGCTCCCTCCAAGCTCGGCAATGGCTTCTGGAACTGCAGTGGACGCACGGTTTGGGCTGTGAAAGTCTCCTCCATTTTCGGCCATGCAAGACTCCATTGAAGCTCCAAGCTTCAAGCTTTCCAAGCTCATGAAGACACTTCCCTATCACCTATGTATTACTCAAGGTGTGCTAGCACTTTTATCTTGCAACAAGATTACTTCTTTTCTCCCTTTTGATCGGCAGAAAACCAGAAAAAAAGGAATAGAACGGTCCAAGACCGAGAGAGAAGAGAGAAGGTTTTTTGGCTCCATTTTGCCTAAAACCGTGAATGCCAAAACAAAATGAGAGAGTCACGTGAATGTGGTCTCAAAATTAGGCCAAATACATAAACACAAAAGACCAATGAGAGTCACGTGAATGGTACAAAATTTGCCAAAAACGTGAACAAATAATTGGTCCAAGAGAGAGAGAATGATTTTTATATACATATATTCTTTATTCCATTTACAAGTAAATGAATAAAATATATATATATACACAACATAAATTCAAAAGTCAAAAGGTACAAGTCCTATCAACTTTCAAACAATCACCTTTCTTTATTCACATCATGTCACTTTAATAAAGTGACAACATGTCATATCACATCACTCAAAGTGACAATTGATTTGACGCATGATGTGACAATGATTTGATCGCTGATGTGACTCGCGTGCCGCGCTCGAATTCGAAATGCGAATGCGCTCGCAATCACTCTCGGGCTCGGGTTTGCTAATTCCAAATTAACGAATTTTCCGTCGCGTCGTAATTAAGTGATTACGCCTAGCGAATTCACTATTCACGTCGCTAACGAATTAATTCTAAATTAATTCGTTCGCCCGAATTAAAATCTAATTTTAATTCCGCGTCAAAATCCAATTTCTAATAATATATCGAATATATTATTTTATCGATTAATTCCAAATTAATCGTTCTCTCTCTTTAACGATATTTTATCCGAGATAAAATATCTTCGTAATTAATCCCAGATTAATTTTCTCTCTCATCGAATTAATCCCAGATTAATTCTATCTCTCCCTCTAATTAATCCCAGATTAATCAAAGTGCGAGTAATACGTCATCGGTGAATCTTCAGGAAGCGACCCATGAGATCTCCGGATATGTTGGCAGTAAATACGATCGTCGGACTGTCCGAACACGTAAGTACCTCGTACTACGTTTATATCGATTTACAAGACAAGGTTGGCTTCTAGCAAAGCGCCATGCCTACCCAATTCTCCAGAAATATTCTTACAGGAATATATAGATCTGTATCAGCGTAGAGTAGTATACCGTAGTAGTTGTGTATATTGGCCCAGTATCGGATAATCACGTGCTAGGCCTAGGGCTGGATAAGTGTCTGCCCCGTACGAAGCACATGTCGGATGTCTGGTAACTAGTCTCTATAATCGGATATACATGACCTTGTCATAATATCCCGATGGCCGCGCAGCACTTAAGAGCACTAATACCGTATCCTGCGTGACATCATCTCCAATATGACTGAAGTGATACTTTCATCTTGACATCACACCCAATACTCTACGACTCTCTGATAAACCCAGAAGTGGTGTACTCAGAACTTGTTAAAGCTCCCTACCACCAAAACCAAAGTATATCGATTATCGTAAGTATTAGCGTTGTAAGTCTCAGGTTAAGACTATACACACCTACCTTGATTTCGGCCTCCCATAGACACATAGTCATAATACCAATGGGATTCCGAGGGGTCTATCCAGAGCGAAGCTGTTTCCCGTACCGTCGGTGAAACACGACCTCCTATCGCACTTGCATAAGTATCCAACACTTATATATATGAGAACTATGCCGTTGTGCCCTCACAAACGCGCACAAGTGCAATACTAGCCTATTCCGCATTATCGATGTCCAGTCTCGATAATACTACGGCTAGGGATATTTAATGATTAAACCTTCGGGGACTGATACTGTCTCATATCATTCTCAGTCCAGGTACTAATCATAGGGACCTCTCTTCATTTATATATCTATGGTGATCTAATCACAAATGATGAGAGTGCAATTTCCTTGTCACATAGTTAATTTGCTACAACAACACAATGATCTGTGCAAATAGTGACGCTATGGGTCATTTTGTCCAACATGTGTATGGTCGGAAGTGTAGATCCCCAGTGGGATGGTTTGAAACTGGGGAATAAAAGTTGATCGGACCTAACGTGGTGCAAGAAGTACTGGAGAAGGTAAAGTTAATCAGGGAAAAAATAAGGGCAGCTCAGAGTCGCAAGAAGAGTTACGCTGATCGCCGTAGGAAAAATTTGGAGTTTCAGGTAGGAGATTTGGTATTCATGAAAGTGTCCCATTTTAAAGGAGTTGTGAGATTCGGCAGAAGGGGTAAACTCAGTCATAGATACGTCGGACCGTTTCGGATACTTCGGAGAGTTGGAGGGAAAGCTTATGAACTGGCACTTCCACCCAGTATAGATAGGATACATCCAATGTTTCACGTATCTATCTTGCGCAAGTATTTGTATGATGAGTCTCATGTGTTAGAGCCTCAAACAGTCGACGTCAATCAGGATTTATCGTACCTGGAACAACCTGTAGCTATAGTGGATAAAGAGACAAGAAAGTTGCAGTCTCGATGGATTCCCTCAGTCAAGGTGGTTTGGCAACACCATAAGGGACTAGAGTCCACGTGGGAACCAGAAAAAGCCATGAGAGAGCAATACCCCCAAGTTATTCACAGAAGAATGTATGATTTATACTTTTAAGTGTGTTGATTCGAGGACGAATCATTTTAAGGGGGTAGAATTGTAACGACATTAAATTTTATAACCTAACCAGAGTGGTGACTTGGCGACTCAGATAAAAGTTTTCCCCGAGCACTAGCAGAAATTTAAGGGACGACTTAGTGGGCCAACCTTAAGTCAAGCCCAACTAATTTTGTCGTAACAATTGGGCCATAATCAAAGTTAGAAAGAGTTTAGCCCAAGTCTAAGGCCACAAGAAATTCATATTTTGGCCCAAATCCCCCATTTTCTTAAAAAGAATCAAACACTCAAGACTTTTCTAGAAATTGCTTGGCCATTGTAGAAACAAAAATAAAAATGGAAACCCTTCACTTTCCCCCCTTAGCCGAATTCCCTTAGAGAGAAAAAGGAAAAGGTTTCATTTTCTTGCTAAATTTTCAAGATAACCTAAAATAGGTATACCATCATTCAAGTCTAAAAAGGAGAAATATGAGCTTGGAAACCCTATTGAGAAGAAATTTGAATTCAAGGTGAGTAAGGCTTGACCCAAATCTAAAATTGTTGAGTTTTGATGATTTGATGATTATAGTATGTTGTTAACTTGGTTGTGTTGATGAATAGATGGTTATTGAGTCAATGAAGTTAAGATTTGGTGGAACCTCTCAAGTTGTAAAATCCCTAAGTATGAAACTATGATGAGACCTATAGAATGGATATGAGAGGGTATTAGAGGATGTAATTGATGATATTTGGTGTGTTTATCATGGGTTAAGGCTTGGGTGGGGTTGTATAAGCTTAGAGTGATGATGGAGTTGATTTGAGTCCTGAGAAATAGACTAGCGTCAAAATTGTCTCCGATATTGTTCTGGAATGAGAGCGCACGATGCGGAAAACATAGGGGACTCACTGTCTCGACCCAATTTGGTGGAAGTCACGACACACACGTTTAGCATCCCGACGCGTGAGGGAATCGTGATGCCCAACCCTTGCATCATGATGTGGACAACAGAGGGTGTTTACTACCACACTTGATAGGGTGAGCATCGCAATGCCTATAATCAGTGTCGCGACGCGTGACCAGAATTCCCAGGATCAATTTTATCAATTCCAGTTTTATCTTAAAAGGTTTAGGGGCACTTTAAGGGTTTCGTATGAGTGAATGAACACACAATAATTCATGCCACGAGTATAGAACATCAACCATGTATTGCATCTGTATTTCTACTTGTTACAATAGATCTAATAATTTCATTGACATTAGATTGACGTCAAGATGCTCGGAGATCACCAATGCCAAGAACCACACCAGACTTGCCGTAGCAATATGATGGGAGTATTTATTTTGAGTTTTTACATTTTGAACTAGAGAATTTATTTTCTTGATTATTAAAGAGTTTTATCAAAAGTTTATCAAAACACCGATTTCTGATGACTTGAAATATTTGTTGATAAAAATGATTTCAAAGTGTGACTTCTGTTGGGAAGCGGCCGCGAGTGCGCAGCGAAAAATCAAGAAAAAATCAAATTATGATGCCGGCTATCCCTTTGCCCAAGACCTATTTATTTTTATTATTCTACAAGCCTAGGCATGTTATTATATATTCTAAGCATAAAAACTCGTAAAACATGAAAAGAACATAAACCTAAACATGCTAACTATCATAAGAACTCTAATTAAAATAAATAAAGAAAAAGGCTTACTTGAACCGAAGACTCCTCCAGTCCTCCCTCCAATGTACAAGCTTTTCTCGAACTCAGCAAGCTCTTCCACGTTCCAAAGAGCCACCCAAGTGTGTGGCCTCCAAAGGTGCACACACCAAAGCCAAAACTCAACGGCAAGACTACACCTTGAGTGCACGGGTATTTTGCCCTTGGTGCTAGCCTAGGCAAATACCTCAAAACTTTTAACTCGAGGTTCCTCTCTAGTCAATTAGACTTATGGATCCTCAAAATCAGTGGCTTACTCTTAAAGTTTAGAGTTGCTCACTGATATAAACCCAAGATATGAAAGGTTTGGTGCAAAAATTTGTAAAGAATTCATTAGGTTTATATAGGTGCTGCAAAGACAACAAAATTAATTAAGAATCCGATGTGGGATAAATGGTAATTTAATCTTAGCCATTGGATCTTAATTTAGTGGTTTAATGAGATTATAAAACCCTAATAAGAGTTTGGGTCAAATTGGAATTCAAAACAAATAACAAATAAAAAAATTTACTATTCATAATTTTGTTTTTATTTATTTTTTCCAATTCCAAAAGTGCCCCTATCGTCATTCACCAATCCCTAAGCCACTATGGAACCTCATAAATGATATGTTCAATAATTAAACACATTGAACCATTTATGAACAATTCCTACAGCAATCATATATGCTGTTAAATTTGTATTGTGCAATGCTAACCATTGATTTCGATTTGTTGTGTGTGACCTTTTGGGTTCCCCTCAAGTTGGACATGAAATGAATCGTGATAATTTAATCGAACATAAATTATCCTCCGATCAGATGGTCGTTCGATTTCAATGACCAAGGTTGACATCTAGCAACATGCCAAGTCCCCCAAATGAGAAGGAAAGATATATATACCCATTTTGTATGTGATTTACATATGATACGGTCCATCGTCTCACATATCCTCACCGTTTGACCTAGGGTATGGAAAGTGTCTACCCATATAGTCAAAGGTATGATGTTGATAGTGTCATGAATCATGCTAACCCAAGAATCTCACATGATTCTTCCGCTGTGGCCACAGTCTCAAGCACTGATCACACATATCAACCCGCGAACTGGAATACTACTCTTATAAGAAAATATTATTCGAGAGAGTGGCGATTGTCTGTTTTATCTTTACAAACTTCGTGTGTTTCAACAAATGACCCAATCATACCCTTATGACCGAATCTTTTGAACCTAGGAAGGAGAATGTCAAAGTTATTTGATCCACACATAAGATTGTAAAGACCTCAAGTCTAAGGACTAGTCATACAATCGATACATGAAAGTTCTCACAGACACATGGGATACACCAAGTGGACGGATCTCTGCTAGTACCCTTTGAGATCGGCTACCCCACTTAAGGGCGGATCATATCATCATGCTAGTCTCTCCGCTTTGTGAACGCCCAGATTATTCACAAAAATATGACTAGGAACATTTGAGAGTAATGATTCTCATAATGCGTGGAAGCCATCATCTTATTACTCAAAGGGCTTTTTTACAGTGTTTGATGATTCATATAATTTATATAAGACACGTATAATAAAGATTGCCATTTTATTAATTAATGAAAATATTGCAAATACATGTACATATAGCCCATCCATAAGTTGACTATAGGGCATATCCCTAACAATCTCCCACTTGCACTATAGCCAACTAGTATCTGGACACCATACTCTTAGGTGTGCCTATCATGCTTTTGTTGAGTCAGCCCTTTAGTCAGAGAATCTGCAAGATTATCTTCTGTCGGTATTTTCTCTATAATAACTTCTTTTCTCTCAACAATTTCCCTGATGAGATGAAATCGCCTGAGTACTTGCTTAGATTTCTGGTGGGACCTTAGTTCCTTTGATTGAGCAATGGCGCCCGTGTTGTCACAGTACATCGTGACGCCATTCTTTATGCGGGAAGCACTTCCAGCTCCGTGATGAACTTCTTTTCCAGACTGCTTCTTTAGCTGCCTCAGATGCTGTAATATACACGGCTTCAGTGGTGGAGTCCGCTGTAGTTGACTGCTTTGAGCTTTTCCAACTGACAGCACCGCCATTCAAAGTAAACAGATATCCTGTTTGAGATCTGCTGTCATCCCTATCGGTCTGAAAGCTTGCATCACAGTAACCAATTACTTTCATCTCAGAACAATCTTCATATTTCAAGAACACATCCTTAGTACTTCTCAGATACTTGAGGATTGTTTTGACACCTGCCCAGTGTTGCTGACCAGGATTTGCCTAATACCTGCTCATTATGCTAAGGGCATAAGAGACATCAGGTCTTGTACATAGCATGGCGTACATGATCGATCATTTTGCTGAAGCATAAGGGATCCTACTCATACGCTCTCTATATGAATGAGTATGTGGACATTGCTCCTTAGATAATTTGATTCCATGACAAGTAGCTAAATTACCTCTTTTGGAATCTTCCATTTTGAATCTTTTCAAAAGTTTATCTATGTACATAGATTGAGAAAGTCCTAACAACCTCTTAGATCTATTACGGTATATCTTAATGTCGAGGATGTATGCTGCTTCTCCCAAATCTTTCATGAAGAAATTCTGAGATAACCATTGGTTGGTGGCTTGCATCATGTGAATATCATTCCCGATAATTAATATGTCATCGACATATAATACAAAAAATACAACAGCACTCCCACTATTCTCCTGTAAATACAAGGCTCGTCTACATTTTTGATGAAGTCAAATTCTTTGATTGTCTCATCAAATCATATATTCCAACTTCTGGAGGCTTGCTTGAGTCCATAAATGGATCGTTTAAGCTTGCATACTTATTATGATCATCCTTAGATGCAAACCCCTCAGGTTGTGTCATATAGACTTCCTCTACGAGGTTCCCATTAAGGAAAGTTGTTTTGACATCTTTGCCAAATCTCATAATCAAAGTGTGCAGCTAGTGCCAGTAAAATTCGAATGGATTTTATCATTGCAACAGGCGAGAAGGTTTCGTCATAGTCAATTCCTTGGATTTGTCTATAACTTTCGCCACCAACCTAGCCTTATAGGTTTGGTATGACTTCTGCTCAGTTTTACGCTTGTAAATCCACTTACAGCCTATGGGTTTAATCCATTCAGGTGCATCCACCAAGTCCCAGACTTGATTCTGATACATAGAGTCTATTTCGGATTTCATGGCCTCAAGCACGGGACTGAATCATGTCACGCAATGCTTCGTCATAACTGGTGGGATCGTCAAATAATCAATGACTTGATCAATGTCCTCATCAATATGAAACTATATCTTTCAGCTCATATATTTCATACCAGACCTTCTAAGTTCATAATCTGTGGTTGTGTCCGTCACTATTGCCCTTTTGAGGGGCCTGGGGTTGTTTCGGAACCCCATTATGTTGTGGATTTCCGAGGAGTCCACTGGGAAACAATGTCCTTTTCTCTCAAGTAATCTTGAAATTCGTTACTTAAGTATTCACCACCTCGTCAGACTTAGTGACTTAATACTTGTATTAAGCTTGTTTTCTACTTCAGCCTTCAAATCTTTGAATTTCTCAAAGGCTTCAGATTTGTACTGTTGGAAATCTAATAACCATGTCCCCAAGATCAAAAACAAGCAAAATAAATATAAGAATGAACTATATTGAAGTAATGGCGGAAACAATACTCACAAAAACGGAATGTGGATGCAATGGATGAAACAAATGTTGCTCCTTTGTGCAGTGGAAGATTCGGCCAAGCATAAAGAGAAGCTCCAAGCTTTAATTGATCCTTCCAAGCTCTAAGATGAGTTTCCCATAACACCTTGTATGATCCCTTGATGTTGCTAGCCAAAGTTGTGTGTTAGAGTTCCAAACAAGCACACTTTCTTCTTGTCTTGCAACAAAACAAATGAAGAAAAATGGAGAGAGCTTTGAGAGCTCACTGTTTCGGTAATTAGAGAGGGAGAGGAGGGTTTGATTTTTGTCTCAAAAATCAATTTATATTTATGTCATAATTATATTAAATAATAATATACTTATGACACAATCCATGCAAAGACTTAGAGTGTCTAACACTCAATTTCCATGCAATACCCTTGAGTGCTTTGTACACTATCTTCGCAATACATCTTGATTAAATAATGCAAATAATGACAAGTGTCATGTGGGCCCCACACGTTTCCAAATGAAAGTGGGCCCACGTGCACTCACGCGTTCGGGTTCGATATTTCCGAAATACCGAGCTTACGTCGCGACGTTAATTAAATCGAATTTAAATAAATAATTGCGCCTAGCGAAATTATTATTTACGTCGCTAACGAATTAATTCTAAATTAACTCGTTTGCCCGAATTAAAATCTAATTTTAATTTCGCGTCGAAATCGAATTCCGATTATTATATCGAATATAATAATTTTACGATTAATTCTAAATTAATCGTTCTCTCTCTTTTATAGTACTTTATCCAAGATAAAGTCTCTCCGTAATTAATCCAAGATTAATCGAGTTTGAATCATACGTCATCGGTGAATCTTCGGGAAGCGACCAAGAGACCTCTAGATATGTTGGCAGTAAATCCGGTTGTCGAACTATTCGAACACGTACGTACCAAGTACTACGTTTTTACCGATTTACAAGACAAGGTTAGCTTCTAGCAAAACGCCATGCCTACCCAATTCTCTAGAAATATTCTTACTGGAATATTAGATCTATAACAGGCGTAGTATACCGTAGTATAGTGTATATCGAACCAGTATCGGATGATCACATGTAAGGCCTGGGGCTGGATATGTGTCTGCCCCGTACGATACACATATCGGACATCAAGCAACCAGTCTCTTTGAATCGGATAATCCTGACCTAGTCATATTATCCCGATGGTTGCAACCATTATAGAGTACTAGTTCTGTATCCCTCGCGATCATCATCTCCATATGTCTGAAGTGATACTTCCATCTTGACATCACACCCAGTACACTACGATTCTCGATAAACCCAGAAGAGGTATACACAGAACTCGTTAAAGCCCTGGACCACCAAACCTAAATTTTACCGATTGTCGTAAGTACTAGCGATGCAAATCTCAGGTTAAGATCATATGCACCTACCCTGAAGCGGACTCCCATAGACACGCAGACATACTACCAATGGGACTCCGCGGGGTCTATCCAGAGCGAAGCTGTTTTCCGTACTATCGGTAAAACACAACCTCCTACCGCACTTGCATAAGTATCCAATACTTAAATATATGAGAACTATGCCGTTGTGCCCTCACAACATGCACAAGTGCAGTACTAGTCTATTCCGCATTATCGATGTCCAATCTCGATAATACTACGACTAGGGATATTTAATGATTAAACCTTTATGGATTGATACTGTCTCATATCATCACAATCCGGAACTAATCATAGGGACTTTTACCATTTATATTCAAAGTAAATAAATTACAAAACGGTAAAAGGCAATTTCATTACTACATAGTTAATTTTGTACAATAATACAATATCATTTACAAAATAGTGACGCTATGGGTCATTACTGTCTAACAATCTCCCACTTGGCCTATAGCCAGTCACTCAAGCATCTAATACCTGAACTATGTACATGTCGCTCAAACTTTTCCCGAGGAATAGCCTTCGTCAGCGGATCTGCAATATTATCCTCTGATGCGATCTTCTCGATCTTCACATCGCCACGATGTATGATCTCTCGAATCAGATGGAATCGTCGAAGAACATGTTTGGATCGTTGATGAGACCTTGGTTCCTTAGCCTGTGCTATAGCCCCGCTATTGTCACAATACAATGGAACGGGCTCAGCTGCTAACGGAACTACTCCTAATCCAATTAGGAATTTACGGATCCAAACTGCCTCTTTTGCTGCTTCAGCTGCTGCAATGTACTCCGCTTCAGTTGCTGAATCGGCAACAGTATCTTGCTTGGAAGATTTCCAGCTCACTGCTCCGTTATTCAAGCAAAATATGTACCCGGTTTGCGACTTGAAGTCGTCTCTGTCGGTTTGGAAACTTGCATCGGTATACCCAGATACCTCAAGTTCTCCATCTCCATAGATTAAGAAAACATCCTTAGTTCTTTTAAGATACCTAAGGATATTCTTAACCGCCATCCAGTGATCCTGTCCTGGATCGGCCTGATATCGACTGCACATGCTCAAAGCATAGGACACATCAGGTCGTGTACATATCATGGCATACATGATCGATCCGACTGCCGAGGCGAACGGAGTCCGACTCATGTTGTCTCTCTCATCTTGTGTTTTAGGACACATGTCCCTAGATAGAAAGACGCCATGTGATGTTGGCAACAGTCCCTTCTTGGACTGATCCATGTTGAATCTCTTCAACACTTTATCAATATATGTACTCTGGGAGAGTCCAAGTAGCTTTCTAGATCTATCCCGGTAGATCTTTATTCCTAGAATAAAAGCTGCTTCTCCCAGATCTTTCATGGAGAATTTCAATGAAAGCCAAGCTTTCACCGACGTTAACATGGGAATGTCATTGCCTATAAGCAATACATCGTCGACATAAAGGACAATAAAAGTCAGTGCACTCCCACTAACCTTCTTATATACACAAGGATCATCTACGTTTTGAATGAAATCATATTCTTTTATGACCTCATCAAAACGTTGGTTCCATGACCTCGATGCTTGCTTCAGTCCATAAATGGACCGATTTAACTTACAAACCTTGTTTGCAAGTCTTGGTGCGATAAAACCGTCAGGTTGTTGCATATAAACATCCTCCAACAGGTTTCCGTTAAGGAAAGCGGTTTTAACGTCCATCTGCCATATTTCGTAATCGTAATATGCAGCTATTGCAAGCATTATCCGAATGGATTTAATCATGGCAACGGGTGAGAAAGTTTCGTCATAATCAACTCCAAGTTGTTGACGATACCCCTTCGCTACGAGCCTAGCTTTGTACGTTTGTACGTTGCCATCCATGTCTGTCTTCTTCTTGAAGACCCATTTGCATCCAATAGGCTTTACGCCTTCTGGTGCATCAACCAGTGTCCAAACTTGGTTGGTATACATGGAATCCATTTCGGCCTTCATGGCTTCTTGCCATAAAGTGGATTCGATACCCTGTATCGCTTCCTCATACGTAGCCGGTTCAGTATCCTCAATAAGATTAATATCTACATGAGGTGAGATCAGGAATCCATACCTCTCAGGTATTACCCTGACTCTCTCCGACCTACGTAGTCCTTGTGTAATTGAAGATTGTGGTTCAGTCTCATCCTGGATGGACTGTTCATGTTCCGTTCTAGATTCATTGCCAGGAACAGTATCACTACGACTTTCATCGAGTTCTACTTTCCTCCCACTAAACACTGCATTTAGGAATTCCTTCTCAAGGAAAACCGCATGTAGAGCAACAAATACTTTGTTCTCTTTTGGTTATAGAAGTAATATCCTTTGGTTTCCTTAGGATATCCAACAAATAGGCATTTATCTGATTTGGGTTCAAGTTTGGTACCTTCCAAACGTTTGACGTATGCCCAGCAACCCCAAATCTTCAGGAATGAGAAACCTGGTTTCTTTCCTGTCCATATCTCATACGGAGTCTGTTCAACAGACTTTGACGGAACCCTATTCAAAATAAGAATTGCACTTTCTAATGCATGTCCCCAGAAGGATATAGGCAGCTCAGTGCGACTCATCATCGACCTTACCATATCAAGCAAGGTACGGTTTCTCCGTTCAGACACACCATTATGAATTGTGGTGTTCCAGGAGGAGTCCATTGTGAAAGAATACCATATTCTTTCAAGTAATCTTGAAACTCATTACTTAAGTATTCGCCACCACGGTCCGACCGTAATGTTTTAATACTCTTGCCTGTTTGTTTTTCAACTTCGTGTCGAAACTCTTTGAATTTCTCAAAAGTTTCCGACTTGTGCATCATTAGATACACATAACCATAACGTGATGCATCATCCGTAAAGGTTACGAAGTATCGATATCCACCTCTAGCCTGGCTAGACATGGGCCCACAAACGTCACTATGAACGAGGGCTAACAGTTCAGTGGCGCGTTCACCTTTACCACTAAAAGGTGATTTAGGCATTTTGCCTAATAAACAAGATTCGCAGACGTCATATGAATTTGGATCAAATCCGTCCAAGTACCCACTCTTCGAAAGTGTGGATATGCGAGTCTTGTTGATGTGTCCCAGACGACAATGCCACAAATAAGTTTCTTCTTTTGGATTACTCATTTTGAGCCTTTTGTTTGTTATTTTACATTTTGGAGATTCATTTATATTCAAAATATAAAGACCATTATTTGCATCAGCACTGCAAATTTCTGCATCATTCATATATAAATAACACCTGGTGTTTTTAAATACAAAAGTGTACCCTGTTTGGGTTAACAAAGATACAGAAATAATATTCCTAGTTAAACTAGGAACAAAATAACAGTCATTTAGTTTAAGTACATGCCCCGAGGGCAGTTCCAAAACAAAAGTGCCTACGGCCAAAACAGCAACAGAAGTTCCATTTCCAACTCGTAGATCTACCTCCCCCGAAGCCAGTCTCCTGCTATCATGCAGATCCTGCACATCAGTACAAATATGAGAACCACAGCCAGAATCAAAAATCCAATTTTTATTAAGACTAGAAGTAGTCATATTTATCTCAATAACAAACATACCTGAGGCCGGAGCCTTGCCCGCCTGTATGTCCTCCTTATGTCCCTTGTTCATGCGGCAGTCACGCTCCACCAGTGACCTCTCTTGCCGCATTTCAGGCAAACATCTTGAGACTTGTCCCTTGGCTTCCCAGAAGCCTTTGTTGACTTGGCCTTGCCTTTGTTCTTATGCTTCTTCTTCTTAACACCCCCAGTTGCCTTGAGCCCAGCTTTCGGCGTTTGAGATGTTGTTGCAAAGTGCGCCTCGCGCTTGTTGCCTTTCAGAAGTTCTTTCTCTGACTCCTTGAGAATTGACAACAACTCTCCAAGAGTGTCATCCGAATTCATCAGTTTGTAGTTGATGACAATCTGTTTCCAAGTATCGGGTAGTGACTGTAGAAGTACATCTATAGCCAGCTCAGACTCCAAGACTATACCCATACTAGCCAGTTCATCAATATCGGCTATCATTTGAGTCCCATGGACCTCAACAGAACTACCATCAGTCATACGGGAGCGAAAGATTTTCTTCACTAACTCGTACCTCGCCATCCGCTTATTAGTGCGGTGAAGATCTTGCAATCTTGCCATCATATTATAAGGATCCAAGTCCCTATTTTGGCGACGAAAGTGTTGAGTCATTGAAGCAAGCATGATCGACTGAGCCGTGTCACAATCATCACTGTGAGTTTTCCATAACTCCAGCTCAAGTGGCTCAGTGGGCTTAGGCCCGAGAGGTCTCTGAATCGTATACAGTATCCTCTCTGCCCCAAGGACTATCCTTAGGTTCATTTCCCAATCAGCAAAGTTTATCCCCTTAAAGACATTGTTCACCCATGATGATGTCTCGGACATTTACCTTGCTTGCCATCTTAACTACGATAGTCCAACTATCTAGTTAACGATAAAATGGGTACAGTCAAACTGTTACAAGAAAAATAACATTTTATTAGTCCAACTAATGTTAAAAATTGACGAAATAAATTTTGTAAGCGCGTAAAGCTAAGTATCTGAATGAAATTGCAAACTCAATACTAGCCTCCCACTATTTTCTACAAGTCTCTAACCCTCTGTTGAGTACTCGGGAAATCCAATTTCCTAGTGGGCTAGGATCCCGTTAAATAACACACAACCTTGACTTTGGCCAACAAGTTGTATGATATTTAACTAGGTAGATCTCGAAGATCAATTGGATCCCATCCAATTCCTAGATCCGGTAGGTGGACATCCAAGTCCGAAACATATATATCTAATACATACGTCAATGTATCCAATACATTTTCCTAACCATTTCCTCTGAATCAACTAAGCCTTGGCTTTGGCACAACAAACCTAATGATTCCAGTTAAGCGGGACCCATTGACGAGGAAAGTTTCGTAATCAATGTCGATGGACAAGAAGTGATCTTGACTTTGGCCAACAAATCACAACTTGGACAGGACACCGATGTGGAACAAAACTCTCATGATTCAAACACATCCTCAATTGACAAAGGTCTTGACTTTGGCCAACAAACCAATGCCAATTTCGGATCTTGAGAAAGAATCATTCAACGGAAGGAAAATCGCTTAATATTGTTTGAGGGATTTTTCGCGTAATTGGCAACCAATTAATTTATCTTTGTTAGGTCTCATCATCATACACCCTTAAGCATGCTTCTAAAACATCATAAAGCGCGTAAAGTAAAGTAATAGTGATATGCGGATGGATATATAAACAACTTGTTCCTAGAACAAATCACTCCCTTTCCTCTCCCCGCTAGCACTATTCTACTTCTACCAATTACATAATACAATAAGAGAAACCTCATTTACATTGAGGGGAATTAGGTGAGAAGAGAATACAAAGAGATAAAGAGATAAGGCTGGACACGCAGGTCCAATTTATAAATTCCAAATTTACAATAATTTCTAAAATTACCCTTCCCTTCTAATATCCATCCGATATACACTATTCATACAACACATCCACATTCATTCATTCATTCAAGGCATGTTATACAACCAATCAAATCCAATTAATTAGTCTTTAATTAGGTGACAATACAATGTTCAAACAATTGTTTGCATTTGCGCGAGTCCAACTCGTTTTGAGAAAAATACATATGGTATGAATTCACGAATTATATCGAACTACTCGTTAAATCCAATTTAAGTCGTATTCAATACTAATCCTTTTATTTAATTCTAAATTAAATATTTACACTTTTATTGTGCTTTTATAACTTAGATTCCAAATCTAGTACTATTGGGTCTCAAAGCCCAACTAACATCTAATGTCCGTTTAATTAAAGTCCGATGGGCTTTCTATTGATTTCATTAGGCTTGGGCCTTGGTCAATGTGGGTCAAACCCAATTTCCAAGCCCAATAAGGAATCACCCTCATTTGCCATAAAACCAATATCAAGCCCATAAGGCCCAATTAAACATAAAAGCCCATTTATTACATTTGGACTTAAATGGTGTGATTTAGGCCCATTTTGGATCCAATCCAAATGGTCCAAATCTACTTGGCCCAACCAAGCCCATTTATGACCAAATATAATAGTTTTAGGCCCAATTCCAATTTAAGCCCAATTAACTAAATTTTAAAATTCCAAATTTTATAACTTAATTAATTATAGTGTATTTTCATGATTAATCCTTTAAATCAATATTCCCAAAATATCAAATTAATCTATTAATCATATTTTTATCTTAAATACATGTCCAACATTATTTAATCAAAAAATCAAGTCCCTAATCATCATCAAGCATTCGGCCAAGGTGATTAATATGGTTCCGATTTCGTTTTCAATCCAATCAAGTTACAAATGATCATCTCCATATTATTTCAAGTCATCCAATGTCTTAAAATTAAAAAATCATCTAGTCCACATGCTTGCATGTATTCGGCCAAGCCTCATTGGGGTTGGAAAAATTAATCCAATTTATTTTCCATGAAATTGATGATGTATAATCCATTTAACATACATCTAAGCATATTTAATCAAGCAAACTCATCAAATCATGCTTCAAACAATTTTCCCCAAATAACATCCTAATATATTTGCATGCATTTTTAGGCTCAATGATACCATTGTTGGAAATCTAATAACCATGTCCCCAAGATCAAAAACAAGCAAAATATATATAAGAATGAACTATATTGAAGTAATGGCGGAAACAATACTCACAAAAACGGAATGTGGATGCAATGGATGAAACAAATGTTGCTCCTTTGTGCAGTGGAAGATTCGGCCAAGCAGTAAAGAGAAGCTCCAAGCTTTAATTGATCCTTCCAAGCTCTAAGATGAGTTTCCCATAACACCTTGTATGATCCCTTGATGTTGCTAGCCAAAGTTGTGTGTTAGAGTTCCAAACAAGCACACTTTCTTCTTGTCTTGCCACAAAACAAATGAAGAAAAATGGAGAGAGCTTTGAGAGCTCACTGTTTCGGTAATTAGAGAGGGAGAGAGGGTTTGATTTTTGTCTCAAAAATCAATTTATATTTATGTCATATTATATTAAATAATAATATACTTATGACACAATCCATGCAAAGACTTAGAGTGTCTAACACTCAATTTCCATGCAATACCCTTGAGTGCTTTGTACACTATCTTCATGCAATACATTTTGATTAAATAATGCAAATAATGACAAGTGTCATGTGGGCCCCACACGTTTCCAAATGAAAGTGGGCCCACGTGCACTCACGCGTTCGGGTTCGATATTTCCGAAATACCGAGCTTACGTCGCGACGTTAATTAAATCGAATTTAAATAAATAATTGCGCCTAGCGAAATTATTATTTACGTCGCTAACGAATTAATTCTAAATTAACTCGTTTGCCCGAATTAAAATCTAATTTTAATTTCGCGTCGAAATCGAATTCCGATTATTATATCGAATATAATAATTTTACGATTAATTCTAAATTAATCGTTCTCTCTCTTTTATAGTACTTTATCCAAGATAAAGTCTCTCCGTAATTAATCCAAGATTAATCGAGTTTGAATCATACGTCATCGGTGAATCTTCGGGAAGCGACCCAAGAGACCTCTAGATATGTTGGCAGTAAATCCGGTTGTCGAACTATTCGAACACGTACGTACCAAGTACTACGTTTTTACCGATTTACAAGACAAGGTTAGCTTCTAGCAAAACGCCATGCCTACCCAATTCTCTAGAAATATTCTTACTGGAATATTAGATCTATAACAGGCGTAGTATACCGTAGTATAGTGTATATCGAACCAGTATCGGATGATCACATGTAAGGCCTGGGGCTGGATATGTGTCTGCCCCGTACGATACACATAGTCAAGCAACGCAACCAGTCTCTTTGAATCGGATAATCCTGACCTAGTCATATTATCCCGATGGTTGCAACCATTATAGAGTACTAGTTCTGTATCCCTCGCGATCATCATCTCCATATGTCTGAAGTGATACTTCCATCTTGACATCACACCCAGTACACTACGATTCTCGATAAACCCAGAAGAGGTATACACAGAACTCGTTAAAGCCCTGGACCACCAAACCTAAATTTTACCGATTGTCGTAAGTACTAGCGATGCAAATCTCAGGTTAAGATCATATGCACCTACCCTGAAGCGGACTCCCATAGACACGCAGACATACTACCAATGGGACTCCGCGGGGTCTATCCAGAGCGAAGCTGTTTTCCGTACTATCGGTAAAACACAACCTCCTACCGCACTTGCATAAGTATCCAATACTTAAATATATGAGAACTATGCCGTTGTGCCCTCACAACATGCACAAGTGCAGTACTAGTCTATTCCGCATTATCGATGTCCAATCTCGATAATACTACGACTAGGGATATTTAATGATTAAACCTTTATGGATTGATACTGTCTCATATCATCACAATCCGGAACTAATCATAGGGACTTTTACCATTTAATATCAAGTAATTAAATTACAAAACGGTAAAAGGCAATTTCATTACTACATAGTTAATTTTGTACAATAATACACTATCATTTACAAAATAGTGACGCTATGGGTCATTACTGTCTAACATGTACAGCATAAGGTACACATAACCCATTCGCGAATGATCATCGATAAAGGTAATGAAGTAGGAGATCCACCTCTAGCGGTGACTTAAATTGGTCCGCATACATCAGAGTGTATGAGTTCTAATGTCTCCGTGCAACGCTGTCATTTACCTTTGAAGGATAATTTGGTCATTTAACCAAGTAAACAAGACTCACAAGTCCAAAGTTCATATTTGAAGGGTCTGAAATTCCCATCCTTATGTAAATTATTAATCTTGTTTCATTGATATGACTACGACTGTGCCATAGAAGTGATTCATTAATATTCGAGTTAACGTTGTATATGTTAGAGGTTGAACATTCTTTGTGGTTTGCAAGACATAGATACCATTATTCAAAATACATCTCCATATTTTATTTCATTGAAATAAATAGAACATTCATTACAACTTATTAGGCATGAAAAGCCTTTATTACATAAGAGAATTGCAATGATGTTCTTTACTAGAGAATGTACATAAACACAATCTTCTAAGTCTAAAACTAAATCATTCGGAAAACTAATGAATAAGTCCCCACGCACAATGCAGCCAGTTTTGCTCCATTACCCATGCGTAAGTCAACCTCCCCATGACGGAGTCTCCAACTGTTTCTCAGGCCTTGGACATTGTTACAGAAGTGAGTCCCACAACCGGTGTCAAGCACCCAAGTAGAAGGTTCAGAGTTTTGAGAATATAATTCAATCATATACAACATACATGAAGCATTGGGCTTCTTAGCCTCTTGGGCTTCCCTAGCTTCTTTGGCTTTCAAGGATCTGCAGTCTTTCTTCCAATGACCTTTCTTTCCACAAAAAAAACATTTCCCCTTTCCATTTTTCTTCTCCACCTTACCATTGGGCTTTAGGTGATCTGTAGCCTTGGCCTTGCCCTTATTTTTCTTTGGGCCTCGTGGATTCAGGTCCGTACCCGTAAGCATGACGAAGGTTTTAAGCTCTGATTTCAAATCCTTCTCTGCTTTCTTTATCAGATTGTGTAATTCTGCTAAAGTAGCTTCTTTATTAGACAGATGAAACTGCATAATAAAGTTAGAGAAGTCCTTTGTTAAGGACTGAAGAATTAGATCGTGACATATCTCATGATCCATTATGAACCCGAGGTTGGCCAATTTTTTAATATGGCCAATCATCTTAAGCACATGTCCACTGACAGATCCTTCCTTATACCTTGTTTGGAATAAGGCACATGACACTTGGAATCTCACGGTATGAACGGAAGTTGCATACAACTCCTTCAAGTGAAAGATGATGGTTTGAGCATCCATATCTCCGTGAGCTTTTTGAAGTTCGTCCGACATAGAGCCAAGCATTATGCAAACTGTTTGCTCATCATCTTCGACGTGTTTCTTCCAAGCATCAAATGTATTTTGGTCAGCATCTTCTGCGGGTTCAGGGCGAAATGGTCTTTCAAGAACATAAAAAATATTTTCTTGTCGTAAGACAATTTTAAGGTTTCTAAACCAGTCATTGTAGTTGTCCTATTTGAGCTTATGCTCATCAAGGATGGAACGAAGTGATATTCTGTTTGCCATTTGAATGTTTGTGAAATATTTTAACCCACCTGTTAAGAGAAAATGTTAAAATTAGGAATATGTTTTCATTAATGTTTCATAATAACATTGGCTTTGAATATTATGAATTTGCTCCCACTCAATTATTTTAAAATTTTAAGCAAATCGCATCAACCCCAATATGATGGATTTCTTGTGGGCAATGATCTCATTATCGTCATTTCACAACTCCGACTAGGGCCGGTCGTTATAAAATACGATAACTAGGTAGGTTCCAACCAATTTATAATATAAATCACAATTCCTTGATCATTGGGTTGGGCAATCAAACATGCCATAGCTAATGCTAGTCCTTGTGGACACCCAATATTTGCCACTAAGTTATAAGACCATGCCTAAGGGTCGCTGCGTCTTATGACTCAGAAAAGTCAAACCATTGTCAATAGTACGATTTAGGGACAAATTGGTATTGGTCAGTCTGGTAAAGCCTAGTCCTGCCAATACGGTTTAAGCCATTTGGGTCTATACTTTACAATGGGAGGAAAATTTTAGACTTAAATTATTATTGAGGATTTTAGCAAGTTTAAGTGAATAAATGTCAAATGGATTCCTCCATTGAAAATTCCTCAGATGAAGGGTGGAGCGAACTCTCTTAAATACCCTTACCTCTTAGGCTCTTATTGCCTTGATGACAGGAATAAACAATAGATCCTCTAAATTAGTCCAAAACTTTAATATGCTTTAAGGTAAGCTTTGAGTAAATGATTATCTAGATGTCTTCACAGCTTTTCCTTTTGGCTATAAAAAGGTAGTGAGTGAAGGAAGACACCAAATCATTATCTAACTCTAGTAATACCTTTGGTTAAATTAACTTAGTTTGGAAAGTTTTATTAACGCCTTGATCCCACCCACTTTTATCTTTTATAATGTCTTTTATTATAAACAAGTGATTTATATTTATTAGCCTTAAAGGTAATAAATCTCTAAGTTCATCACGGAATAATTACTTAGCTAAGGGATAAGTAATACACTCTCTATTTCCTTAGAAAGTCTCTAGATGCTTGCACCCTAAAATAATCATGCCAATTCTAATCATACATAGAATCATCAAGCATATGAGTTTTAATATGTTGGAATTATTTTAGGCATTAAATAACTTTGATTAATATTTAATTATGATATTGCATTTTATTTTAATCAAATAAATTTACTATTCACATTTTTTTACAGATGCGTGAACTTTAAATGCAATTTTACAATTCAAATCTTAACCAAATCATGTAAAACTTGTGCCTAAAAGTACGTTCAAGGTTTTAGCTTTCCAACGAGCTTTTACACACCCAATTTCGAGTTCAAATGAGAGAGAACTAATCAATACAAAAACGGCGCTATGATACCACTGTTGTGAAGCTGTCGCGAGTGCGCAGCGGAAAATCAAGAAAAAATCAAATTAGGGTTCTTACCCTTACCGAACCGGTTAGAACCGCTGGAACCGAATTGTTCCAGCGGTTCCAATCGGAACCGTAAGGTTCCTCTTGGAACCGTAGGGTTCCAAGATGAATCCTAATCCCCAATTAATTTTTAAATCTCAATTTTTTTTATTTTCAACAAAAAAAACCGAAGGGAACCGTACGGTTCATTTCCGGTTCCGGTTACGGTTTCGGTTCAACTTAAGTGTGGAACCGAAATCGAACCAGAATTATCCGGTTCGATTCCGATTCCACACTTATGGAACCGAAAACTGTATGGTTCGGTTCCTGTTCAGAATCGGAATCGAACCGTGGCCACCTCTAGCTATATGTAATGCCCCTAGATCCTAGATTTCTGGTCTAAAGGGACTGCGATACGTAACACCCCTAGACCCTAGATTCATGGACAAGATATGGGCATGCATTGGGGGACGGCGATACATAACGCCCCAATGGCATGGGTTTGCACACCTGATTTCAGATCAGTGGCTTGGGGGACAGCGATATGTAATGCCTCAAGATCACAATTTTAGGAGTATGGGGGGACGGCGATACGTAACGCCCCTATGTGTCAAATTTTTATAAATCTCCAGAGGTTTTCAGACCGATGACTTTATGAAATGATTTTCTTACATATTTTGAAATAGAGAGATGATTTCAAATTTATGAATTCGGAAAGATAGTTATTTTTTCCGAGATTTCGACAAAAGTATTTCTAACATTATTTTCTGGTTTTCCACAACTCTAAGGGAGTCTTAGGAGCAGACTTAGATGGAACTACATTAAGGATATATATTACAGTTTGCAATGCATACCCCCAGAACAAACTAGGTAATGCACTATAACTAAACATAGTTCTTATCATGTCTAGTAGGGTCTGATTTCTCCCACAACACCATTTTGATGTGGTGTTTCAGGTGATGTGAGTGTTAGACAATTATGACCCATAGCGTCACTATTTGTAAAAGACATTGTTGTTTTTATACAAATTAATTATGTAGCAATGGAAATTGCATTTTATCATTTTGTAATTTGATTACTTATATATATATATAAATGATAAAAGTCCCTATGATTAGTTCCGGATTATAAGATATGAGACAGTATCAATCCATACAGGTTTAATCATTAAATATCCCTAGTCATAGTATTATCGAGACTATACATCGATAATGCGGAATAGACTAGGATTGCACTTGTGCGTGTTATGGAAGCGTAACATCATAGTTCTCATATATTTAAGTATTTGGTACTTATGCAAGTGTGATAGGAGGTTGTGTTTACCGATGGTACGGAAACAGCTTCGCTCTGGATAGACCCCGCGGAATCCCATTGGTAGTATGACTATGTGTCTATGGGAATCCGCATCAGGGTATGTGTATTTGGTCTTAACTTGAGACTTGCATCGCTAGTACTTGCGACAATCAATACACTTTGATTTTGGTCGTCCAGGACTTTAACAGGTTCTGTGTACGCCTCTTCTGGGTTTATTGAGAATCGTAGTGTATTGGGTGTGATGTCAAGATGGAAGTATCACTTCAGTCATATGGAGATGATGATCACGCAGGGATACAGAACTGGTACTCTAAATGGTTGCAACCATCGGGATAATATGACATGGTCATGATTATCTGATTAAAGAGACTAGTTGCTTGTAATCTGATATATGCTTCGTACGGGGTAGACACTATTCCAGCCCCAGGCCTTGCATGTGACATCTGATACTAGATCGCAATACGCTATACTACGTATACTACGCCTGATATAGATTATATATTCCATTAAAAATATTTCTGGAGAATTGGGTAGGCACGGTGCTTTGCTAGAAGCCAACAATGTCTCGTAAATCGGTAAAATGTAGTACGAGGTACGTACGTGTTCGGATAGTTCGACGACCGGATTTACTGCCAACATATCCAGGGAACTCTTGGGTTGCTTCCCGAAGATTCACCGATGACGTATGATTCGAGCATAATTAATCTGGGATTAATTACGGAGAGATTTTATCTAGGATAAAATACTATTTGAAGAGAGATAACGATTAATTTGGAATTAATCAATAAAATATTATATTCGATATATGAAACGAAATTAGATTTCGACGCGGAATTAAAATTGGATTTTAATTCGGGCAAACGAATTAATTTAGAATTAATTTACGAGTGACGTGAATAATAATTTTGCTTGGCATAATTATTTAATTAAATTTGATTTAATTACGTCGCAACGGAAAATTCGTTAATTCGGAATTAGCGAACCCGAGCCCGGGATGTGTTACGGGCCCACTCGGATTTTGAATCAAGTTGGGCCCACATGTCACATCACTTGTCACTTTAAGTTACTTTTTTGTGATGGGTTTTGGTGAAAGGAATGGTGATGACTTGTTTTACAAATTTTGTGTGTAATCATTAGATTAACTTTTACCAAATTTTGAGATTTGGTATATGATATTTTGTTTTTGGAAAACATAACACACAAGTCATTCTTTTCTTCTCCATTCTCTCTCCCTCGCGGTTTCAACACAAAGAAAACATTCTCCCTCATTTTTCCTTCAATTGTCGTGGGCTTCACAAGGAAGAAGGTGAAAATTTATTGCAAATTTTCAAGTAGCTAGCACATCAAGGAATCATCCAAGGTGATAGGGAAACCATCCCAAAAGCTTGGAATCAAAGGACAAAGCTTGGAGCTTGGATCTTGAGCTTGGCCGAAAACTTGGAGGAGCAAAAGTTTTGTTTTTGACGCATCCTAAATCCGTTCATTGTAAGTATGATTCTGCCATACTTCCTTATGTATTCACTTTATTTTCATTGCTTATATTGATCTTGGATGAGTCTTAGAGACCAACAATGGTATCATGAGCCTTGAATAAGCATGAAAATTGAATTTAGTGTAAAATTTGGGTAAATTTGATTTGAGCATGATTTAACCAAATTGTTTGTTTGAGCATGCTTGTATATGGATAACTTGGAGTTATATGTGATCAATTTGAAGAAAATTTAATTGGACTAATTTTTCCCTAATTTGGTATGATTGATGAATGCAATACAAACCCTAATGTCATGGTATTTTTGTTCTTTTGATCATTGGATGAGTTCAAAGACTTTGGATAAATTGATTAATGATTTAATTGGATTGAAATCGAAATCGGTTTAAAAAACCCCAAAATGCCGTGACCTATATGAGCATGGAATGAGATGATTTTTGTTTCAATAATGTTGGACATGTGTTGAACAAATTAAAGCATGATTAATTGATTAAATTGATATTTTGGAAATGTTAATTTAGATAATTAATTAATGTAATACACTTTAATTAATTAAATTATGAAATTTGGAATTTTAAAATTTAATTAGTTGGGCTTAATTTAGAATTGGGCTTAAATGTTGTATTTGGGCCTAATGGGCTTGGTTGGGCCAAGTTGGTTTAGGTCAATTGGATTGGATCCAAATTTGGCCTAAATCAATCCATTAAGTCCAAATATGACAAAAGGGCCTTTTATGTTTAATTGGGCCTTATAGGCCTAAATTGGTTTCTTGGCAAATAGAGTGATTCCTTAATTGGGCTTTGGAATTTGGGTTTGACCCATATTGACCAAAGTCCATGCCTTAAGAAATTAATTGAAAGCTCATTGGACTTTAATTAAACTACATTGGATGTTAATTGGGCTTTGAGACCCATTTATATTAGATTTGGAATCTAAGTCGTAAAGGCACATTAAAAAGTGTAGTTATTTAATTTAGAATTAAATATGGAATTAGTATTGAATACGAATTAAATTAGATTTAAATTGTAGTTCGATATAATTAAAGAATTAATACTTTGAGTACTTATTCTCAAACGAGTTGGACTCGCGCAAAATCAAATCGTTGTTTGAACATTGGATGATCACTTTATTCAAGATTAATTAATTGGATTAGATTGATTGAATAACATGCTTTGTGTGAATAGATGGATGTGTTGAATGAATAATGTATATCAGATGGATATTAGAAGGGAAATGGAAATTTTGGAAATTGTTGTAAATTTAGAATTTATTAAATTGGACCTGCGTGTCCAGCTTTATCTCTCTTGATTCTTTGTAATTCTCTTCTCACCTAATTCCCTTCAATATTAATGAGGTTTCTTTCATTGTATTATGTAATTGGGTAGAAGTAAGAATAGTGCTAGCCGGGGAAAGGAAAATGAGTGATTTGTTCTAGGAACAATCTGTGAGATATCCATCTGCATATCATTATTAATTTATTTTTGCGCCTTATTATGCTTTTAGAATGCATGCTTAAAGGTGTATGATGAGACCTAACAAAGATAATAAATTGGTTGCCAATTTATGCGAAAAACCCTCAATAAATATTAAGCGTTTTCCTTCCATTGAGTGATTCTTACTCAAGATCCAAGATTGGCACTGGTTTGTTGGCCAAAGTCAAGACCTTTGTCCATCGCGGATGTGTTTGAATCATGAAGACTTTGTTGCATATCGTGTGTCTTGTCCAAGTTGTGATTTGTTGGCCAAAGTCAAGATCACTTCTTGTCCATCGACATCGATTACGAAGCTTTCCAAAGTCAATGGGTTCCTCTTAACTGGAATCATTAAGCTTGTTGTGCCAAAGCCAAGGCTTAGTTGATTCAGAGGAAAAGGTTAGGAAAATATATTGGATATATTGGCATATATATTGTATATATGTTTCGGACTTGGAGGTCCACCTACCGGATCTAAGAATTGGATGAGATCAATTGATCTTAGAGATCTACCTAGTTAAATATCATACAGCTTGTTGGCCAAAGTCAAGGTTGTGTGTTATTTAACGGGATCCTAGCACACTAGGAAACTAGGTTTCCCGACTACTTAACAGAGGGTTAGAGGCTCGCCGAAAAATAGTGGGAGGCTAGTATTGAATTTGCAATTTCGTTCAAATATTTAGCTTTACGCGCTTTGAAAATTATTTCGTCAATTACTTTTATTAGTTGGACTAATATATTATTATTTTTCTTGTAACAGTTAGACTGTACCCATACATCGTTAATCGAATAGTTGGACTATTGCGGTTAAGATGACATGAAAGTTAAGCATAAGGATATTGTCATGGGCGACAACGTCTTTATGGCACAACTTTCAGGACTGGGATATGAATCTCAGAATTGTTCTGGGATCGAGAAGTTACTCTACACTTAGAGCGACTTCTTGGGCCTAAGCCCCGACCTGATCAGTTGTTTAAGCTAGAGCTTTGGAAGACTCATGCGATGACAATGCGACTGCTCAATCGGTAATGCTTCCGCTATGACTCTGCAATTCCATCGTCAAAACATGGGTTGGATCTCTATGAGATGATGGTGAAGTTGCATGATCTTCACCGATCTAACCTTAGATCGCAAAGATATGAGTTGCAGAAGAAGCTCTTCCCTGCTCGAATGTCAGAGGGTACATCTGTTGAGCACCATGTGTCACAGATGATTGCTGATATTGAGCAGCTCGGACAGATGGGCATAGTCTTCGAGGCTGAGACTTCAGTAGATTTGATCCTATAGTCTCTCCCCGACACTTGGAGTGGGTTCATCATGAACTACAACATGTTGAACCAATACCAAACTCTTGGAGAGTTGATGTCCACTATGCGTGAGGCAGAAAAAGAGCTCCTTAAGGGCAAGAAGCGTGAGGCGCACTTTGCTTCAACATCTCAGACTTCAATGGCTTGGCCCAAGGCGAGTGGAGGTGTCAAGAAGAAGAAGCATAAGAAGAAGGGCAAGGCCAAATCGTCAAAGGGTTCTGGGAAACCTAAGGACAAATCCCAAGATGTTTGTCTGCGGTGCGGGAAGCGGGGTCACTGGAAGCGTGACTGCCGCGAGTACAAGGCACACATGAAGGAAATTAAAGCAGGCAAGGCGCCGGCTTCAGTTATTTTTGTTATAGAAATAAACATGTCTACTACTAGTTTTAAAAATTGGATTTTTAATTCTGGTTGTGGAACTCATATATGTACTGATGTGCAGGATCTGCAGATTAGCAGGAGACTGGCCTCAGGAGAGATTGACCTCCGCGTTGGAAATGGACACGGGTCGCCATTTTGGCCGTTGGCACTTTTGTTTTGGAACTGCCCTCGGGGCATGTACTTAAACTTGCAGACTGTTATTATGTACCTAGTTTGACTAGGAATATTATTTTTGTATCTATGTTAGCCCAATGTGGGTATACTTTTGTATTTAGAAACACTGGGTGTTTTATGTATAAAAATGATATGGAAATTTGCACTGCTGATGTAATAATGGTCATATATTTTGAATATGAATCAATCTCAAACATATAATGTAACAAACAAAATGCTTAAAGTAAGTAACAAAGATGAAACTTACATGTGGCATTTTCGTCTAGGACACATAAACAAGACACGTATATCCACACTTTCGAAGAGTGGGTACTTGGACGGATTTGATCCAAATTCAAATGACGTCTGTGAATCTTGTTTATTAGGCAAAATGCCTAAATCCCTTTTAGTGGAAAGGGTATACGTGCCACCAACTGTTAGCCCTCGTTCATAGTGACGTTTGTGGCCCATGTCTAGCCAGGCTAGAGGTGGATATGAATACTTCATAACCTTTACGGATGATGCATCGCGTTATGGTTATATGTATCTTATGAGACACAAGTCGGAAACTTTTGAGAAATTCAAAGAGTTTCGACACGAAGTAAAAAAACAGACCGGTAAAAGTATTAAGACATTACGGTCAGACCGTGGTGGCGAATACTTAAGCAACGAGTTTCTTGATTACTTGAAAGAATATGGTATTCTTTCACAGTGGACTCCTCCAGGAACACCGCAATTAAACGGTGTGTCCGAACGGAGAAACCGAACTTTGTTAGACATGATAAGGTCTATGATGAGTCGAACAGAGCTACCTATTTCCTTCTGGGGATATGCATTGAACAGTACAATACTTATTTTGAATAAGGTTTCGTCAAAGTCTGTTCAACAGACTCCATATGAAATATGGACAGGAAAGAAACCGAGTTTCTCATTCCTGAAGATTTGGGGTTACTGGGCATACGTCAATGTTTGGAAGGTACCAAACTAGAACCCAAATCGAATAAATGCCTATTTTTAGGATATCCTAGGGAAACCAAAGGATATTACTTCTATCACCCACAAGAGAACAAAGTATTTGTTGCTCTACATGCAGTTTTCCTTGAGAATGAATTCCTAAATGCAGTGATAAGTGGGAGGAAAGTAGAACTCGATGAAAATCGGAGTGATACTGTTCTTGGCACAAAATCCTAAAATGAACATGAACAGTCCATCAGGGATGTGACTGTACCACAATCTTCGAATACACAAGGACTGCGTAGGTCGGAGAGAGTCAGAAAATAACCTGAGAGGTATGGGTTTCTGATCTCACCTCATGTGGATATTAATCTTATTGAGGAAGATGAGCTGACTAAGTATGAGGAAGCGATACAAGGTATCGACTCCGGTTTATGGCAAGATGCCATGAATTCCGAAATGGATTCCATGTACACCAACCAAGTTTGGACACTGTTTGATGCACCAGAAGGCGTAAAGCCTATTGGTTGCAAATGGGTCTTCAAGAGGAAGACTGACATGGATGGCAACATATAAACGTACAAAGCTAGGCTTGTAGCGAAAGGGTATAGTCAACGACGTGGTGTCGATTACAACGAAACTTTTTCACCTGTTGCTATGATTAAATCCATTAGGATAATGCTTGCTATTGCTGCATATTTCGATTACGAGATATGGCAGATGGACGTCAAAATCGTTTCCCTTAACGGAAACCTTTTGGAGGATGTTTACATGCAACAGCCTGATGGTTTTATCGTACCTAGACTTGCAAACAAGGTTTGTAAGTTAAATCGATCCATTTATGGATTGAAGCAAGCATCGCGTTCTTGGAACCAACGCTTTGATGAGATCATAAAAGAATATGATTTCGTGCAAAACGAGGATGATCCTTGTGTATATAAGAAGGTTATTGGGAGCGCACTGACATTCATTGTCCTTTACATTGATGATGTATTGCTTATTGGCAATGACATTCCCATGTTAACATCGGTGAAAGCTTGGCTTTCATTAAAATTCTCCATGAAGGATCTGGGAGAAGCAGCCTTTATTCTAGGAATAAGATCTACCGGGATAGATCTAGAAAGCTGCTTGGACTCTCCCAGAGCACGTATATTGACAAAGTGTTGAAGAGATTCAACATGGATCAGTCAAGAGGGGACTGTTGCCAGTGTCACATGGCGTCACTCTATCTAAGGACATGTGTCCTAAAACTCAAGATGAGAGAGATAACATGAGTCAGATACCGTTCGCCTCGGCAGTCGGATCGATCATGTATTCCATGATATGTACACGACCTGATGTCTCGTATGCTTTGAGCATGTGTAGTCGCTATCAAGCCGATCCAGGTAATGGTCACTGGATGGCGGTTAAGAATATCCTTAAGTATCTTAGACGAACTAAGGATGCTTTCTTAATCTATGGAGATGGAGAACTTGAGGTAACTGGGTATACCGATGCAAGTTTCCAAACCGATAAAGACGACTGCAAGTCGCAATCTAGGTACATATTTTGTTTGAATAGCGGAGCAGAAAGCTGGAAATCTTCCAAGTAAGAGATTATTACCGATTCAATAACAGAAGCAGAGTATATTGCTGCAGCTGAAGCAGCAAAAGAGGTAGTTTGGATCCGTAAATTCCTAATTGGATTAGGACTAGTTCCGTTAGCAGCTGAGCCTGTTCCATTGTATTGTGACAATAACGGGGCTATAGCACAGGCTAAGGAACTGCGGTCTCATCAACGATCCAAGCATGTTCTTCGACGTTTCCATCTGATTCGTGAGATCATACATCGTGGCGATGTGAAGATCGAGAAGGTCAAATCATATGACAACATTGCAAATCCGCTGACGAAAGCTAATCCTCAGCAAAAGTTTGAACGACATGTACATAGTTCAGTTATTAGATGCTTGAGTGACTGGCTATAGGCCAAGTGGCAAATTGTTAGACAATTATGACCCATAGCGTCACTATTTGTAAAAGACATTGTGGTTTTTGAACAAATTAATTATGTAGCAATGGAAATTACATTTTATCATTTTGTAATTTGATTACTTATATATATATATAAATGATAAAAGTCTCTATGATTAGTTCCAGATTATAAGATATGAGACAATATCAATCCATAAAGGTTTAATCATTAAATATCCCTAGTCATAGTATTATCGAGACTGGATATCGATAATGCGAAATAGACTAGTATTGCACTTGTGCGTGTTATGGAAGCGTAACAGCATAGTTCTCATATATTTAAGTATTGGATACTTATGCAAGTGTGATAGGAGGTTGTGTTTACCGATGGTACGGAAACAGCTTCACTATGGATAGACCCCACGGAATCCCTTTGGTAGTATGACTATGTGTCTATGGGAATCCGCATCAGGGTAGGTGTATTTGGTCTTAACCTGAGACTTGCATCGCTAGTACTTGCGACAATCAATACGTTTTGGTTTTGGTCGTCCAGGACTTTAACAGGTTTTGTGTACGCCTCTTCTGGGTTTATTGAGAATCGTAGTGTATTGGGTGTGATGTCAAGATGGAAGTATCACTTCAGTCATATTGAGATGATGATCACGCAGGGATACAGAACTGGTACTCTAAATGGTTGCAACCATCGGGATAATATGACATGGTCATGATTATCCGATTAAAGAGACTAGTTGCATGTAATCCGATATATGCTTCGTACGGGACAGACACTATTCCAGCCCCAGGCCTTCCATGTGACATCTGATACTAGATCGCAATACGCTATACTACGTATACTACGCCTGATATAGATTATATATTCCATTAAGAATATTTCTGGAGAATTGGGTAGGCACGGTGATTTGCTAGAAGCAAACCATGTCTCGTAAATCGGTAAAAATGTAGTAAGAGGTACGTACGTGTTCGGATAGTCCGACGACCGGATTTACTACCAACATATCCAGGGATCTCTTGGGTCGCTTCCCGAAGATTCATCGATGACGTATGATTCGAGCATAATTAATCTGGGATTAATTACGGAGAGATTTTATCTAGGATAAAATACTATTTGAAGAGAGAGAACGATTAATTTGGAATTAATCGATAAAATAATATATTCGATATATTAACCGAAATTAGATTTCGATGCGGAATTAAAATTGGATTTTAATTCGGGCAAACGAATTAATTTAGAATTAATTCGCGAGCGACGTGAGTAGTAATTTTGCTTGGCATAATTATTTAATTAAATATTATTTAATTACGTCGCAACGGAAAATTCGTTAATTCGGAATCAGTGAACCCGAGCCAGGGATGTGTTGCGGGCCCACTCAGATTTTGAATCAAGTGGGGCCCACATGTCACGTCACTTGTCATTTTAAGTTACTTTTTGTTGATGGGTTTTGGTGAAAGGAATGGTGATGACTTGTTTTACACATTTTGTGTGTAATCATTAGATTGACTTTTACCAAATTTTGAGATTTGGTATTTTGTAGGCACTGCATTTTTGCATATAAGTCTCGATGATGAGTCTCACATGGAGACACTACCTTTTAAGTTGTGGAAGTCGCTTGGAAGGGAAAAGTCAGAAATCAGTACTTTGTTGGATTTTATTCGTTTGCTTAGCCTCGGGTTCGCTTGTTGGACCTCTGTTTTAAAACACACCCCTAGCCCAAAACCAAAGCCACACGCCCACCTAGCCCAAGCCCATCAAATCACATCCAATAATAATTAAAACATTTAAAACACATCTCAAAAATTAAATTAAATCAAATTAAATTAAAAGAAATCAAATCAAATTTAAACAAATCACCTCCCTAAATTAAGTAGATATTTTCCTTGTGATATGCTAATTAGGAGATATCACTATTCACTGCATGATCACTTTCCTTCCCATGCAAGGAAAACCCTAGCCTTTGCCTATAAAAAGAAGTATAAACCAACCCATCATTTTCCGGATTCTCACGTCCACTGACAAAGAAAAAATAAATTCTAATGTTCTAAGAATATCACGGCCTCTCTCCACTCCATCTCTCTCATTCACTGTAACAGCCTGACCTTCACGCCACAACTCTCCTTCACGTAACAAACAACCCCAACACCGACCAGCAAGCCCACCATGTGAAGAGCACAACTCACCAGCCAATACACCCTATTCTTTCTCTCATATGCTCAACGCACGTACATACTGACAAGATCAACGCACGCACACACTGCCAAGATAAGCCCCACCAAACCGACAGCCGTCCCTCACACAAACCAGAAGCCCTTAAAGTCAGCAGCCCTCCCTCATGTCCCACATCGGCTAAACAGGTAACAACAAAACCAAACACCTCTCCATGTATCAACACACACAATAAACTACTCAGCCCCCTTGACACTCGGCACTTCACAAATAATGACCCCTCTAACCAGCCCACAAAACGACACACAAAGCCATAAACTGCGAACAACAACCGAGCCAATAACCCTCCAAAATAGTAGCCCATCACCGACCACAAACTGCCCCATAATCGAACCAAAAAATCGCAGAAAATAACCTAAAACAATCCCCGAACCAACCCCAAAATAGCAGCAAAATAACCTCAAAAAAAGTCCCTGAAACAACCCCAAAACAGCAGCAAAACAACCTCAAAAACAACAGCAAAAATAGAGGAAAAAAAAGACCCAAAACAGTGAAGCGACGAAGGAAAATGGAAAATCAGTGAACCAGAAGAGTTGCGGAGTGTTAGCCCTTCTGACGGCCGTGTAACGCACTTCCAAGAGGCGACATAAAAGGTTAGACCTGAGGGCAACTTTTTTTTTATATATTTCCGCTTATTTCTTTTATTTTGCCAATATTTATTGGCATGTGTATTGTTGATTAATGTATGCTATGGCTATTGGATGAATGGAATATGTGTTGTCTCTTGTGGTATATCGGATGGAAACCCATACGTAAATTCCGTAGCCGAATCCGAATGGACGGTAGTACGGTCTGTACTTGGGAAACAATTCCACGTACTACTTGAGCAAACGGCATGTGTTTCGTTTTATTTAATCTTGTTCATCTACTATTCGCATTTTTTTATTCTGCCATTTACTTTCCACACGTTACTTATTTATGCATTGTAATGTAATGCGCATGGGCAAATCAATTTGGATTAAAGGTCCTCCGTTTTGAGGGATGAAGAGCCTAAGGGCTACCTTTACCATGACGTTTTACCGCGCTGGACGAAGTATGTTTGATTGAATGTAAGATATGTTTAATCGGACATAGGAAGTCCCATATCATTGTCTTATTTATTTGTATGCATTGTAATGTAATGCGCATGGGCTTATTATGTTGGTCTAAAGGTTCTTTACTTGAGGGAAGAAAAGCCTAAAAGGCTACCTTTACCATGACATTTCGCCGCGCCTTTTATTATTCCGTTATTTGCTTTCTGTATGCCATCTCCTTGTTAAATCATGCATCATAGTGTAATGCGCATGGGCAAATCAAGTTGGATTAAAGGTCCTCCACCTTGAGGGATGAAAAGCCTAAGGGCTACCTTTGCCATGACATTTTGCCGCGCCGGACGAAGTACACTCGATTGAATGGGAAATGTGTTTAATCGGGCATACAAGGTCCCATATTATTTATTTGTTTATTCATACATTGTAATCTAATGCGCATGGGCTAACTAAGGTGGGTTAAAGTTCCTCCATTCGAGGGAAATGCCTAAAGGCTACCTTTACCATGATGTTTTGCCGCGCCGGACGAAGTACACTCGATTGAATGTGAAATATGTTCAATCGGGTATACGAGGTCCTACATCGTGTATTTGTTTATCCATGTATATGTTTGTGTCATTTCAGATGCCATTTTGGCAATCTCGTTCGAAAGCGTTTCCAAACACTACACGAACGTATGCATTCTGCCTCATTTCGTTCGAACGTGTTTACGAACGCTACTCGAACGCGCATCTATTATGCTTTATCATGCATTAGGTCTTATCCCATTCGAACGCGTTTCCGAACGCTATACGAACGCGAACCTTCTGTTTACCGTTCGAACGCGTTTTCAAACGCTACACGAACGCACATACAGTTCACAGACTTCTTTTCGTCACATTTCATGCATGTTTGCTTCTTTGATCATTTCTTTTGCACTATATGATTAATCATATCATTTCATTATTTACGCTTAGGAAATTATCATCTATTTATATTTCCGCATTTATCTATTTAATGTGTTTATGAATCGTGTGCTTGCCGTTATGTCGATTTACTTCTATGCATGCGAACTTAGGTGTAGGTTGTATGCAAACTTAGGAGTAGGATACTCTTGGGAATATATGTTGTGTAGACTTGGTTAGATTATTGCACATATCCTTTCATTACAAGTGGCATAAGTAAGGGACCATTCCGAACCCAACGGTTTGAGGTCTTCCCTTGGGAGGGGTGAGTGCGGCCTTAAATCATTTTCTCGGTTCACACCGGGTGGCGACTCCATTTTTAGTTCTCCAGTTTAGTCCCCTACGGGCTACTCCGTACTCCCAACTGGTCCGCGTGCCTGGAACAGCGTCGTCGATTTATGTGTCCTACAGTCTGGCGACTCCACTAGGGATAGAGAATCGGCCCCGAAATAATGTCTTGTAATGATTGTGATTTGTGCTTTAGTTAACCGTGTCTACCATGGGTTAAAGGGGTTTAATCAAAGGCATTATTAGAGCTTGCTAATGGTTTGGTGTCTTCCTTCATTCACTACATTTCTATAAGAAAAGCCGTGAAGGCACCTAAATAATCATTTACTCGAAGCTTACTGTGATGGACTAATTTGGATGACTTGTTGTTTATTCCTATCACCAAGGCGATAAGAGCCTAAGAGGTTTGGGTATTTAAGAGAGTTCGCTCCACCCTCCCACTGGGGAATCTACAATAGGAAATCCATTTGACAGTCAGTCACGCATCATAACTCATTGGCACGTACCTTAGCGTATAAAAAAATGGTGTGCTCACTTGGTCGCTTGGACCCTTGAGTGGGGAGACCTAGTCGTAGGCAATCCTTCGCCGATGAGAGCCTTTGTCTACACTCCCGTAAACCCACATGTGAACTGTAGTTGTCGAACCAATAGAAACTATTCATTTATGCTTGTGTTTAGGACCATCGTCATTTGGATTCAGTTGGACTTTTTGTCATGAGGTATGGGCTTGTTGGGCCATTTAAACTGGGACGAGTCCATGCTTTATGGAAGTTGGGCCAAAATCTTCTGAAATGCCAATGGGCCGTCTGTGTTTAGGCCCTTTTATCATTCGAAGTTGTTTAGCCCTGTTATCGCAAAAGTGTAAACCTGTTGGGCCTTTTCAACTGGGACAAGTTTGCACCGCGCGATAGTATGATTGAATGCTTTAGAATGATAATGGGCCGACTTATATATCTCATACATCGCACGCATCTCATGCATACCCGCATGATGCTAACCCTTTGTGTCTTAAAAGCCATCATAGATATCTGTTGGGTTATGGGTAAGAGGGAAGACTCATCAAAAAGTCGTTAGCAAACATGAGCGAATCAGTTAACGAGGGATCTCGTATGGATCAGCTGGAGACTAATCTCACTAAGATCACCGAACAGTTGTAAGCTTTGACCGCCGCTGTGGCCAATGGTGATGAGACCTCTGTTGTTGACAACGGTAAGCAAACCGGTTTATGAGATAGAAAGAATCTTGGAAGTAGAGGTCAACGATGGGAAACCTTGGTATCACGACATTCAGAGATATCTGGAATGGGAGGAACTCCAGAAAAGACAAGATAGCCATTCAGAAGTGGCTTCTCAATATGTGAGTTTCAAGGGAGAACTATACAAAAGACAAGCGAATGACATTCAGCTGAAGTGTTTAAGAAAAGAAGAAGCTCGAAAGGCAATGAAAACAGTATTGCCGGTGGATGTTGAGATACAGTCCATGAGGGTATTAGTAGAAGTAGAGTTACCTGAAAAATAAGGGGCCTCGCAGAGATTTGAACAGTTGGTATTGCTTGATAAGAAGAGAATGAAGTCCTTGCATCACATGCAGATATACCAGAAGAGGTTGGCTCGAGCATTCAACAAGAAGGTGCGTCCTACAAAAATAAGAAAGGGTGATCTGGTGCTTAAGCAGTCAAAGCCGTCGACAACAGACCCGAGAGGAAAGTTCAGACCCAATTGGGAAGGACCCTACATAGTCCAGAAAGTAATGGGGAAACGGGGCAGTGAGACTGTCAGACTTGGAAGGGAACGAGTTCACCGAGCCGATCAACGTGGATCGATTGAATCAGTATTTTGCCTGAGGAAAAGAAGACCGAGCAATCACCGGCAGAAGACCTAACCCAATGGATGTTGGATAATATGACCCATAGCGTCACTATTTGCACAGATCATTGTGTTGTTGTAGCAAATTAACTATGTAATAAGGAAATTGCACTCTCATCATTTGTGATTAGATCACCATATATGTATAAATGAAGAGAGGTCCATATGATTAGTTCCTGGATTGAGATGATATGAGACAGTATCAGTCCACGAAGGATTAATCATTAATATCCCTAGCCGTAGTATTATCGAGACAGGACATCGATAATGGGAATAGGCTAGTATTGCACTTGTGCGTGTTGTGAGGGCAAACGGCATAGTTCTCATATATATAAGTATTGGATACTTATGCAAGTGCGATAGGAAGTCGTGTTTCACCGATGGTACGGGAAACAGCTTCGCTCTGGATAGACCCCTCGGAATCCCATTGGTATTATGACTATGTGTCTATG
>SKCR01041913.1:0-58898 GCA_019454045.1 Zanthoxylum bungeanum | reverse complement strand
AGTCCCAAGCAAAATAATCTTTATAGTTTTGTAAAAATGGATCAATTCTTCGCGTACCTGGGTGTAAACACTTGCATTTTTGCATGAAAGCCCAATGATGAGCCTCGTATGGAGGCACTACCCGATAAGTTTCGGAAGTCGTGAGAAATGGACGTCGGAAGGGAAAAATTTAAAAATAAATACATCAACAAATTTAATTCGTTTGTTTGGCCTCGGATTCACCCGATTAATCTCTGTTTTAAAATTTTAAGCCTCGGCCCAAAACCCTCGCAACCCATCCAAAGCCCATTTCGCCCAAGCCCAATCCAAAAATAATTAAAACATTTAAAACACATGTCACAAATTAAATTAAATCCAATCAAATCCAATTAAATTAAATCAAAACCAATTAAAATCAAAACAAATCCCATTCCTAAATTAAATAAATCCCCATCCTAATTTAAATAAATCACCTACCAAATTAAAGAAATTCCCCCCACCAAAAATACAAATATTCTTTCCCTAAATAAATACACCCATAATTGAATGATTTGTTCCCTTTTTCAAACCATACACAAACAAGGAAACCCTAAGCTCACCATTATAAAAAGAGGACAAAAAACCAAACCCTTCTCTCTCTCGGACACACGACATCAACCACACACAAAATAAAAAACCCTAACTCCCTCTCTCTCCCTCGACTCTTATACACATCACCCATATAGCCTTCTCCATTCTCTCTCTCTGGGATAAACACACATAAACCCTAACATATTCACGGCCAAAACAAAGAAATAAACCCTAACGCCCTTCTTGGAAACCTTACCCAAACCTTCACCCAAAACCACGTGAAACTTACGGCAACACACTCTCGTCTCCCTCAATTTACACACAAAATGACAACAAGCAAAACCCTAAAACGTGAGCAGCTCGCCAAATAAGAAACCACTCGGCACCTCACCTCCCTAAAAAAATCACTAACACTCATATGCTTGACACACACCACCCTAAATAAACTCCACGTGAAACACATACACACCTCACGCAGCCCACCTCACGTCCCTTTCCATCACACACCCTTCCACAAACAAACAAAAGCAACATGCAGCCAACGTGAGCAAGACAAAAGCCAACAAAAACGCACAACCCTTCCTAAACGATACACACATATAGTGAGTGACCGACCACCAAATCGAGCCATCACGCCACTCACAAACTGACAAATTACGTCAAAACCCTGAACCAAATTCACCAAACTGCCGACTAAACCAGCCCTTCCATGCACTATTACCCCAAAAACATGCATCCACAAACAACTGCCTCACTGACTGTAACATCACAAAACATGTGAAGACCACAACAGTCCCTGAACACCCAAAAACAGTGGCCAAATAACCCCAAAGCAGTCCCCTATTTTACCAAAAATAATACCATAAAACCACAGTAAAGAATACCCCAAAATAGTCCAATATCACCCCAAAATAGTGAACAAATATGATGAGCAAGACTGCAGTAAAAAAAACAACAAAAATAGTGAAGAAAACAGAGAAAACGGTAGTGAAAATAGTGGAACAGTGAAGGAAAATCTTGAACCAGAAAACCAGAAAAAGTTACGGAGCATTAACCCTTCCAGCGACGACGTAACGCACTTCCGAGGAGCATCTTAAAAGGTAAGACCTGAGGGCCCCCTTTTTATTATTTATCTTTTCAGTTATTCTTTGTCGATCATTCGCATGCATCGTTGTGTTTTACGTATGGTTTCATTTATGTTGGATTGATGGTTGAGTGCTATCCCTTGCGGTATATCGGATGGAAACCCAGATGTAAATTCCATAGCCGAATCCGAATATACGGTAGTGAGGTATGTACTTGGGATATAACTCCACATACCGCTTGAGGAACTTTCAAGCACGTGTTTCATTTTGGTATTTAATTTCGTGTTTGTTGTTCAGCTATTTATTTTCTATGTGTTGTTTCTTTCTTTATGTATTGTTAATCTAATGCGCATGGGCTAACTAGGGTGGATTAAAGGTCCTCTATTCGAGGGAAATGCCTAAAGGCTACCTTTACCACGATGTTTTGCCGTGCCGGACGAAGTACACTCGATTGAACGTGAGATGTGTTTAATCGGGCATACAAGGTCCCATATTATTTATTTGTTTATTCATGCATTGATAATTTAGTGCGCATGGGCTAACTAGTGTGGATTAAAGGTCCTCTATTCGAGGGAAATGCCTAAAGGCTACATTTACCATGATGTTTTGCGCGCTTGACGAAGTACGTTTGATTGAACTTGAGATGTGTTCAATCGGGCATACAAGGTTCCATATTATTTATTTATTTATTCATGTATTGCTACTTAGTGTGCATGGGCTAACTAGGGTGGATTAAAGGTCCTCTATTCGAGGGAAATACCTAAAGGCTACCTTTACCGGGATATTTTACCGCGCCGGACGAAGTACGTGTGATTGAACGTGAGATGTGTTCAATCGGGCATACAAGGTTCCATATTATTTATTTTTTTATTCATGTATTGCTACTTGATGCGTATGGGCTAATCATGTAGGTTAAAGGTCCTCCATTCGAGGGAAATGCCTAAAGGCTACCTTTACCACGATGTTTTACCGCGCCCTTCTCCTATTGATTGCGCTATTCGTCTTTGTCTTGGTTGTCATTTTACATCTTTTCATTTTCGCATTCGTGCCATGTTTATGTTTGAGTGTTTGATTCTAATGGTATATCAGATGGAAACCCATACATAAATTCCGTAGCCGAATCCGAATGGATGGTAGTGCGGTCTGTACTTGGGATACAACTCCATGTACCGCTTGAGCAACATTCATACATGTTTCCGTGTCATTTCAGATACCACTTTGGTAATCTCGTTCGAACACGTTTCCGAATGCTACACGAACGTATGTATTCTGTCTCATTTCTGTTCGAACGCGTTATCAAACGTTACACGAACATATGTATTCTGCCTCGGTCCATTCGATCGTGTTATCAAACGCTACTCGAACGCGTGCATTATGTTTACCGTTCGAACTCATTTACGAATGCTACACGAACGCGCACATACTGGACATATTCCTTCATCATGTTTTATGCATGTTTGTCTCCTTAGTTATTCCTTTCTCCATCATATGCTTAGTTAGCTCTCTTTAATATTTATGATTTTTACCGCTATTGTTTATTTATCTTTCCGCATTTGTTTATTTAATATGTTTATGAAATTGTGTGCTTACCGTTATGTCAATTTACTTTTATGCATGCAAACTTAGATATAGGTTGTATGCGAACTTAGATATAGGTCGTATGCAAACTTAGATGTAGGTTATTCTTACGTATGTGTGTTACGTAGGCTTGGTTATATTATCGCTTAAATACATTCATTACAAGAGGCATAAGTAAGGGACCATTCCGAACCCAACAGTTTGAGGTCTTCCCTTGCGAGGGGTGAGTGCGGCCTTAAATCATTTCCTAGTGCACACTGGGTGGCGACTCCATTTTATTTCTCCAGTTTAGTCCCCCGCGGGCTACTCCGTACTCCCGACTGGGCCGCGAGCCTGGAACAACGTCACCGATTTCTGTATCCTATAGTCTGGCGACTCCATGGGGATAGAGAATTGGCCCCGAAATAATGTCTTGTAATGTTTGTGATTTTTGCTTTAGCTAACCTTGTCTAAAGTTGATTTAACCAAGGTATTAGAGTTAGATAATGATTTGGTGTATTCTTTCACTCACTATATTTTTATAGCCAAAAGAAAAAGCTATGAAAACATCTAGATAATCATTTACTCGAAGCTTACCTTGGAGTATATTTAAAATGATGGACTAATTTGGATGATCTGTTGTTTATTCCTGTCACCAAGGCGATAAGAGCCTAAGAGGTAAGGGTATTTAAGAGAGTTTGATCCACCCTTCCCCTGGGGAATTTTCAATAGAGGAATCCATTTGATAGTTATTCATGTATCGTGAAGTCGTTTTCGCTCGAAGCGGCGGATCGTTACATGGTACCATCACTCGTTGGCACGTACCTTAGGGTATAAAAAAGGTGCGCTCACTTGGTCACTCGAACCCCTGAGTGGGGAGACCTAGTTGTGGGCAATCCTTTGCCAGCAGGAGCCTTTATCTATACTCTTATAAACCCGCATAAGAACCATAGTTATATGACCTATAGAAGCCACCCTTTATGCGTGTGTTTGGGACCATCCTCATTTGGATCCAGACGGACTTCTCGTCATAAGATACGAACTTGTTGGGCCATTTAAACTGGGAAGAGTTTGTGTCTTATGATGATTGGGCCAAAAGCTTCTAAAATGCCGATGGGCCACTTTGTGTTTGGGCCCCATATCATTTGAAGTTGTTTAGCCACGTTATTGTAAAAATGTAAACCTATTGGGGCTTTTGCAACTGGGACAAGTTTGCACCTCGCAATAATGTGATTGAATGCTTTAAAATGATAATGGGCCAACTTGTATAAAAACCTTGATGGGCTTAGAAAGTCCAAACATGATCCAAATATGCTGGAAGCATGAGTTCGATATCCGCTCTGGCTTTCATCCAGAAATGATACGCCTTGTTATGACATATTTGCATACTTTTGGATACCTCTAAGTTCATCCCCGTGACCGCGGTTGCTGAAAGCCCAATTCGTCGTTTCTAGACAATGGCATGATCCCATAATCGACTTAGTCCATATTGTAAATGGGAGGTTTTTGTATTTTATCGATGGAAAGGGACCGAGGTAGCCAAGGTTCACCCTTGTAGCATAAGATGACATGGAAGAGTATGCTATAGGAAATGTAGCCGGGTCTCAGGCAGAATTGCAGAAACTCAGGGATCAGGTAGAGTCAGTTACCCGTAAGCTGAAGGGTAAACATGAGGATTTGTTAGACTACGATGCGATGACTTTTGAGGAGCAGCTGCCCTCTCAGTTCAAGATGCCCGACATAGCCAAGTTCAACGGGAATGAGGATCCGAGGGTCCATCTCCGATAGTATGTTTCTGTGATGAGTTCAGTGGGACTGTCGAAGCGTCAGGTTCAAAAGATGTTCGAGATGTCACTAGAGGGAGCGCCCGTGGTATGGTATCACGGCCTAGAGAGAAATGTCAATGATTATTGGAGAGCATTAGCAGAAGCCTTTCTGAATCAGTATGTCACAGACTTGGAGATTGACTTATCGCTCCGTGACTTGGAGAATACCAAGCAAAAGTCGGAGGAGAGCTTCAAGGATTATGTAGATCGCTGGAGAAGCCAGCTCTTGAAAATAAAGGCTCGGCCCTCGGAGAATGACCAGATCAAGATGATCATTAAGGGCACCAAGCCCTCTATTTATAACAAGCTGAGGAGGATGACCTCTATGATTGGCGATTTTCGACAGTTGATGGAGACTGTTATGGATTTTGAGGAGGAATAAGCTGAGAATATGAAGTTCTATGGCCAGAACAGAAGGGCTATTGAGGGGCCTTCAGGGACCATGCCCACTACTGCTGAGGTCACTGCCATAAAAAACAGGCGGTTTTCCAACCTTGGTAAGCTTCTTTCAAAGGTGTTCGAAAAGCTGAAGATGCAAGGACTCCTAGAACCCTTACAGCCTAAACCACTTCCAAACCCTGTGCCACCCAACCTCGACCTAAGCCTATATTGTCACTTCCATCAGAGGAAAGGCCACGAAACTGACAACTACACCCACATTAGGCATGAGATCTAAAACCTCATTGACGCCCATAAAATACCCGATCCAGAAAAAGAACAACCCAATACACAGAAACCCTATACTCAACTACCACTCTGTTCCACCACCCACCTACATGATTAACTCCGGCCTACTAGAAAGCCTTGTCCTCCAAACCATCGACCACCGAGCCTTATAAATGGAGATATGGGGTAGCAGTAGTGAAGATGAAACAGGGCAAGGGATAGATTCCTGGGAAAATTTCTCGATCAGTAACAAAGAGAAGAATGAATAGAAAGAAGAATTGCAGCAGTCGGTGAATCTGATGCTCAAGAAACCGAGAAGACAAGGCTGCAGATGATGAAGACATTTATTTTGAATCCTGCATTTATTAGTCACAAAGACATTGTTTTCCTTACTTGTTCGAACCTTTTCGATTTGCATTATAACATGCGTGACATCAGCAAATTTGATATTAATTCGGAAAATACGTCTAATATTGGTACATATAAGAACCCAGAGGGAACTTCAATTGCAAGTAAAAATTGGAAAAAAATTGACAGAAGAAAATTGTAGGCAAGCCTGGGGGCGACTAAAGGCATTAATAGGTGAAAGGCGCCAAAAAGCACAATAAAGGCCTAACCCATCGGAATAGGGAATGCATTCATGCATACATACATCCACATCATATACATGCGATTTGTATTTTTGTGTTCGCAGGTTTCAAAGAAAAAACTGAAAAAGCGGCAAAGATGAGCGAATCAATAACGGTTCGGAAATGGACCACAATCTCAACTCAGTAACGGTTCGGAAATGAACCACCTATCAGTAACGGTGCGGAAATGAACCACCTATCAGTAACGGTTCAGAAATGAACCACCTATCAGTAACGGTTCGGAAATGAACCACCTCACAAGTAACGGTTCAGAAATGGACCACCATCTCTCAACAAGTAATGGTTCAGAAATGAACCATCTCAGCAAGTAACGGTTCAGAAATGAACCATCTCAGCAAGTAACGGTTCAGAAATGAACCACCTCACATCAATTACGGTTTGGAAATGGACCATCTCTCATCAAGAACGGTTCGGAAATGGACCACAATCTCAACTCAGTAACGGTTCGGAAATGGACCATCTCTCATCAGTAACGGTTCGGAAATAAACCACCATCTCTTATCAGTAACGGTTCGGAAATGAACCATACTGTTACATCAACTCAGTTCGAAGCATCTCTCAAAGCAGCAGGTAAGTACGACACCCGACAACCCAAGTAAGTAAAAAAATGCATGCATGACTTTGATAGGATTGTCACTGTCACACACTGCACAAGTCCCATCAAAGTGGGGGTGACTGTAAACACTTGCATTTTTGCATGAAAGCCCAATGATGAGCCTCGTATGGAGGCACTACCAGATAAGTTACGAAAGTCGCGGGAAACAGACATCGGAAGGGAAAAATTTAAAAATAAATACATCAACAAATTTAATTCATTTGTTTAGCCTCGGATTCACCTGATTAATCTCTGTTTTAAAATTTTAAGCCTCGGCCCAAAACCCTCGCAACCCATCCAAAGCCCATTTCGCCCAAGCCCAATCTAAACATAATTAAAACATTTAAAACACATGTCACAAATTAAATTAAATCCAATCAAATCCAATTAAATTAAATCAAAACCAATTAAAATCAAAACAAATCCCATTCCTAAATTAAATAAATCCCCATCCTAATTTAAATAAATCACCTACCAAATTAAAGAAATTCCCCCACAAAAAATACAAATATTCTTTCTCTAAATTAAACACACCCCAATAATTGATTGATTTGTTCCATTTTTCAAACCATACACAAACAAGGAAACCCTAAGCTCACCATTATAAAAAGAGGACAAAAAAACCAAACCCTTCTCTCTCTCGGACACACGGCATCAACCACACACAAAATAAAAAAACCCTAACTCCCTCTCTCTCTCTGGACTCTCATACACAACACCCATATAGCCTTCTTCATTCTCTCTCTCTGGGACAAACACACATAAACCCTAACATATTCACGACCAAAACAAAGAAATAAACCCTAAAGCCCTTCTCGGTAACCTTACCCAAACCTTCACCCAAAACCACGTGAAACTTACGGCAACACACTCTCCTCTCCCTCAATTCACACACAAACCGACAACAAGCAAAACCCTAAAATGTGAGCAGCTCGCCAAACAAGAAACCAATCGGCATCTCATCTGTTAGTCTCCAAGACATGTCCCAAGATCACTAAGCATGATTAAAGTACGAATAATCAAAGAGAGTTGCGGAAAAACTTAGTTTGATCAGATGGATTTCAAGACTTTTTATGCATTTCCATGGAAGTTCCAAGCTTTGAATGAAGTTCCAAACCCTTGGGTGAGTTTCCCTATCACCTTGATTCACTCCTTTAAGTGCTAGCTTGGAACAAAATGAAAGAAAAAATTTCCTCCAAGGAAGCAAGAAGTTTCGGCCATGAGAGGGTTGGGAGAGAGAGAAGAAGTTTTGTGTTTTTGTATTTGTTTTCTAAAAACAAATTACCAAAATTCAAAAAACAAAAGGTGTATATACTTTTTCCAAAAGAGAAAACACAAAGTGTGTTGGACAAGTTTCCATAAATGCTCCAAACAACTTCCATCACAAATAGTGACAAGTTGATGTAAGTTGGTGGGACCCACTTTAAATTCAAAAATCAAGTGGTTCGCTCAACACACTTCGGGCTTTGTTTCGTTTATTCCGAACAAAAGAATTTTCCGTCGCTACGTAATTAAATCCAATTTAATTAAATAATAATGCCTAGCAAAATTATTACGGAAGTCGCCCGCGAATTAATTCTAAATTAATTTGTTCGCTTGAATTAAAATCCAATTTTAATTCCGCATTGAAATCTAATTTCAATTAACATATCTAATATATTATTTTAGCCCAATTAAATAAATTAAACAGTAAAATCTAATTTAACTGTTAAATTTACTTTACCGATTAATTCTAAATTAATCGCGTTCTCTCTTCTCGATGAATTTATTTTCAGATAAATTCTCGACGCAAATAATCTCAGATTAATTCTTTCTCATTTAATTAATCCCAGATTAATTTATTGCCGTAATTAATCCCAGATTAATTTTCTCTCTCATAATTAATCCCAGATTAATTTTTCTGTTCGAGTCAAATCTCAACGGTGAATCTTCGGAAAGCGACCCAAGAGATTCCTGGATATGTTGGCAGTAAAATATGGTTATCGGACTATTCGAATACGTGCGTACCTAGTAACACGTCCTTACTGATTTACAAGACATGGTTGGCTTCTAGCAAAGCACCGTGCCTACCCAATTCTCCAGAAATATTCTGTAAACGAATATGTAATCTTTGTCAGACGTAGTATACGTAGTATTACGTATAAGGATCTAGTTTCGGATGTCACATGCTAGGGCTGGGGCTAGAATTGTGTCTACCCCGTACGAAGCACATATCAGATCTCTGGTAACTAGTCTCTATAATCGGATAAACATGACCTAGTCATATTATCCCGATAGCTACATCATACAAGAGCACCAGTTCCTTATCCTACGTGATCATCATCTCCATATGACTGAAGTGATACTTCCATCTTGACATCACACCCAATACACTACGATTCTCAATATACCCAGAAGAGGCGTACACAGAACCTCTTAAAGCCCCGGATGACCAAAACCAAAGTATATTGATTGTAACAAGTATTAGCATGCAAGTCTCATGTTAAGACTGTTGGACAAAACGACCCATAGCGTCACTATTTGTACAGATCACGGTGTTGTTGTACAAATTAACTATGTGACAAGGAAATTGCACTCTCATCATTTGTGATTAGATCACCATAAATGTATAAATGAAGAGAGGTCCATATGATTAGTTCCTGGATTGAGAATGATATGAGACAGTATCAATCCCCGAAGGATTAATCATTAAATATCCCTAGCCGGAGTATTATCGAGACAGGACATCGATAATGCGGAATAGGCTAGTATTGCACTTGTGCGCGTTGTGAGGGCACAACAGCATAGTTTCTCATATATATAAGTATTGGATACTTATGCAAGTGCGATAGGAGGTCGTGTTTCACACCGATGGTACGGGAAACAGCTTCGCTCTGGATAGACCCCTCGAAATCCCATTGGTATTATGACTATGTGTTTATGGGAGGCCGAAATCAAGGTAGGTGTGTATAGTCTTAACCTGAGACTTGCATCGCTAATACTTACGATAATCGATAGACTTTGGTCTTGGTGGTATAGGGCTTTAACCGGTTCTGCGTACACCACTTCTGGGTTTATCAGAGAGTCGTAGTGTATTGGGTGTGATGTCAAGACGGAAGTATCACTTCAGTCATATTGGAGATGATGTCACGCATGATATGGTATTAGTGCTCTTAAGTGTTGCGCAACCAATCAGGATATTGTGACCAGGTCATGAATATCCGATTATAGAGACTAGTTACCAGACATCCGACATGTGCTTCGGACGGGGCAGACACTTATCCAGCCCCAGCCCTAGCACGTGACTATCCGATACTGGGCCGATATACACAATACTACGGTATACTACGCTTGATACAGATCTATATATTCATGTAAGAATATTTCTGGAGAATTGGGTGTTGAGTTCTAGTATAGGTCCCAAGATTAACAAATCAAGCAAGAAAACGCATGAATACACAACTTAGGAGGTGCAGAATGTACTCACAATGGTCGGTTTTGATGCGAAGAGAGACAAGCCATTTTCGTCCTCCATTGAGTTCGGCAGTAGCTCTCCTTGACAGTGGGCTGCTCGGTTTTGGGCGTTTTGAACTCCACCATTTTCGGCCATTGATGAACCACCATTGAAGCTCCAAGCTTCAAGCTCCAAAAACAAATCCAAGCTCATAAATTCGTTTCCCTATCACCATAATATAACTCATTGTGTGTGCTAGCACTACTCATCTTCATTTTCTTCTCAAAATTCGGTCAAACCAGAAGAGTTTTGTGAAGAAATCGGCTTGAAGCCGTGAGAAGAGGAAGAAGAAAAGAGAGGGAAAAAGTGAGGTGCGTGAGAGTGGTGAGAGAGAGAGAGAAAAGCTTTTTCATTTATTATATATTTATTTCATTTACCAAGTAAATAAATAAATACAACATATGTATTACTTTAATACAAAAGTCAAGTGGAAAAAGCAAAAAGCAAAAGTCCTTTCACCTTTTACTATTCACATCAAGTCACTTTAATAAAGTGACAACATGTCATGTCACATCACATCACTCAAAGTGACAAGTGATTTGACAATTGACGACTAGCGATTTGACGCTTGATGTGACTTGCGTGTCGCGCTTGAATTCGAAATGCGAATGCGCTCGCAATCACTCTCGGTCTCGGTTTCGCTAATTCCGAATTAATGAATTTTCCGTCGCGTCGTAATTAAATGATTACACCTAGCGAAATCACTATTCACATCGCTAACGAATTAATTCTAAATTAATTCGTTCGCCCGAATTAAAATCTAATTTTAATTCCGCGTCGAATCCAATTTCTTATAATATATCAAATATATTATTTTATCGATTAATTCCAAATTAATCGTTCTCTCTCTTTAATAATATTTTATCCCAGATAAAATATTTCCGCAATTAATCCCAGATTAATTTTCTCTCTCTAGAAATTAATCTTTTCTCTTTACTAATTAATCCCAGATTAATCATAGTGCGAGTTATACGTCATCGGTGAATCTTCAGGAAGCGACCCATGAGATCTCCGGATATGTTGGCAGTAAATACGATCGTCAGACTATCCGAACACGTAAGTACCTCGTACTACGTTTATATCGATTTACAAGACAAGGTTGGCTTCTAGCAAAGCGCCATGCCTACCCAATTCTCCAGAAATATTCTTACAGGAATATATAGATCTGTATCAAGCGTAGTATACCGTAGTATTGCGTATATCAGCCCAGTATCGAATAGTCACGTGCTAGGGCTGGGGCTGGATAAGTGTCTGCCCCGTCCGAAGCACATGTCGGATGTCTGGTAAGTCTCTATAATCGGATATATATGACCTGGTCATAATATCCCGATGGCCGGCCAGCACTTAAGAGCACTAATACCGTATCCTGCGTGACATCATCTCCACTATAACTGGAGTGATACTTCCGTCTTGACATCACACCCAATACACTACGACTCTCTGAAAACCCAGAAGTGGTGTACATAGAACCGGTTAAAGCCCTGTACCACCAAGACCAAAGTCTACCGATTATCGCAAGTATTAGCGATGTAAGTCTCAGGTTAAGACTATACACACCTACCTTGATTTCGGCCTCCCATAGACACATAGTCATAATACCAATGGGATTCCGAGGGGTCTATCCAGAGCGAAGCTGTTTCCCGTACCATCGGTGAAACACGACCTCCTATCGCACTTGCATAAGTATCCAATACTTATATATATGAGAACTATCCGTTGTGCCCTCACAACGCACACAAGTGCAATACTAGCCTATTCCGCATTATCGATGTCCTGTCTCGATAATACTCCGACTAGGGATATTTAATGATTAATCCTTCGTGGACTGATACTGTCTCATATCATTCTCAATCCAGGAACTAATCATATGGACCTCTCTTCATTTATACATCTAAGGTGATCTAATCACAAATGATGAGAGTACAATCTCCTTTTGTCACATAGTTTATTTGCTACAACAACACAATGATTTGTGCAAATAGTGACGCTATGGGTCATTTTTTCCAACAATCTCCCACTTGGCACATAGCCAGTCACTCAAGTGTCCTACACCCGAACTATGTACGGTTGGCTCAAACTGCTGAGAAATGCATTCGTCAGCGGATTTGCATGATTATCATCTTGATGCGATTTATTCGATCATCACATCGCCACGATATATGATCCGAATGAATCAGATGAGTATCTATGTATGTCTCTGGATCGTTGATGAGACCATTAATTCTTTAGCTTGTGCTGACGCCTAGCTCAGCTGTTAACAGAACTATATCTAATCTAATTAGATTTGTATCGACCCAAATGACTTCTATTACTGCTTCAGCTGCAGCAACAACCCGCATTTGTTGTTTATTCGGTAACAGTATCTTACTTGGAAGATTTCCAGCTCACTGTACCGTTATTCAAACTATATAGTACCGTTTACGACTTTTAGTCGTCTTTATCGGTTATAGGAAACTTGCTACAGTGACCCCAGTCACTTCAAGTTCTCCTTCTCCATAGACTAAGACAGCATCCTTAGTTCTCTAAGATACTAACGGATGTTCTTAACATCAATCCAGTGACTATCACTCGGATTGGCCTGTTTGTGAATCGATATGCTCAAAGCGTATGATACACCAGGTCTCGTACATTTTTCAATGTACGGTTTCTAGGAGAGTATTGCGAAAGCCAAGCTTTCGCTGATATTTATTTTATGGGAATATCATTTCCAAGAAATGACGTATTATCATTATTTTATAGGACAGCTACTATCAGTGCGCTCCCACTAACCTTCTTATATATACACTAGAATTATTTTCGTTTTGAATTAAATCATACATCATTATGATTATATCAAAATGATAATTCCAAGAACCTAATGCTTGCTTCAATCCAATCATGGATCGAATAACCTGCATTATCCAAATGGATTTACCGTGGCAACAGGTAAAAGGTTGAATCGTAATCAACACAATGTTGATAACAATACATTTCCGTTAAAGCCTAGCTTTATACGTTGGTATGTTGTCATCCATGTATGTCTTCCTAGAAGACATATAGTACCAATAAGCACAATGCCTTTGTGGTACATCAACTAGTATCCAAACTGGTTGATATACATGGAATCCATTTCGGATTACATGACACTTTGCCATAATTAGGGAGTTGATACCTTGTATCACTTCCTCATACGTAGTCAGTTAGTATTCCTCAATAAGATAGACATCTTTATGAGGTGCGATCAGAAACTCATACCCCAGGTTGTTTTCTGACTCTATCTGACCTACGCGGTTCTTGTGTATTCGAAGATTAATGGTAATAGTCTCATCCTGTGATGAACTATTCATGTTCCATTAAGATTCAGTGCCTTGAACAGTATTACTCCGATTTTCATCGAGTTATACTATCCTCCCACTTACCACTGCATATCGGTATTCCTTTCAGGAAAACCGTATGGTGAGTAACAATTTAATTGTTCTCTTGTGAGATGTATAAGTACAATACTTATGGTATCCCTAGGATAACCTACATTTGGCACTTATCCTATTTGGGTTTTAGTTTGGTATCATCCAAACATATGCCTAGCATACCCAAATTATCAGGAATGAGAAACCCGGTTTTTTCGTTCATATCTAATATGATATCTGTCAAACAGATTGTTATGAACCTTATTCAAAATAAGTTCTTGCACTGTTTAAAGCTTATCCGTTGAAGGAAATGGTAGCTCAGAGCGACTCGTGATTAACCTTATTATGTCTAACAAAATTCGGTTAATCCGTTCGGACCACCGTCAAACTGACGTATTCCGGGAGGAGTCCTTATTTGAAAGAATACTATACTCTTTCATAAAAACTAGAAACTTATTGCTTAAGTATTTTCCATTACAGTCTTATCACGACGGTTTAATACTTTAGCCGATCTATTTGTCTATTTCGTGTCGAAACTCTAAAAGTTTCCGATTTGTGTTTAAAAAAAGAAACACATAACCATACGCGATGCCACATCCGTACAGGTCACGAAATATTCATATCCATATCTAGCCTAGCTAGACATGGGCCCACTTGCTTCACTATGAAGTAGGGCTAACAGATCGGTGGCATTTACACTTTTACCAAGTAAATAGTGTTTTAGGCACTTTGCCCAAATAGACTAGATTCGTAGACTTTATTTGAATGGAATCAAATCAGTCCTAGTACCCGCTCTTCAAAAGTGCGGATATACGATTCTTGTTTAGTAGTGTCCCTGACAACTATGCCACAATTAAGTTTCTTAACTGATCAAATCAATTTGAGCTATTTATTTGTCATGTTATATATTTGAGATATGATTTATATTCAAAATATAAATCATGTTATTCACATCTAATGTGTTTATCTCAATATCATCTTTATATAATGAAACACTTTAGTGTTCTAGAATATAAAGGTACACCCGCAGCGGTTATACGCGATATAGAGATAATGTTTCTAGTCAAACTAGCTACATTATAACAGTTTCTAAATTTAAGTACTAACCCGAAGGTAGTTCCTAAATTCAGATATCCACGGTTAAAACAGCGACTTTCGTCCCGTTTTCAATTCACAGATAAATCTCAATTGAAGTCAGTATCCTGTTCAAAACAGATTTTGAACATCAATATATATTTTATGTACCACACTAAGTATCTAAAATCCAATTTTAATACTTGCTGTGAACACAATTATGACAAACATATTTGAAGTAAGAGCCTTGCTCGTCTTCATTCCTTCTTAGGATATATCATTTTATCTTCCCAAAAGATTATAATGATTTTGCCTTTGCTATTTTCAATATTCCAGTAGCCTTTGGCCAAGCCTCGGGTTTATAGAATATCGAAGTAAGGTGTGCCTTGCACAACTTGCCTAATTGCAAAGTTTGACTTTGTCTATTGAGAATAATCATTAATTCTCCAAGAATTATTTATTGCAATTTTAGTACTTTCTAAAATCAAAGTATAATGGATAAGCACTATAATTATCATTATATGAATATTCCAATTTCATATTCCACTTATTTGCTTAACTCCGGGCTTAGGCATAATACGTTATTTTATCAAATAAAATAAGTTATTATTTTTCCAGGACCATCCTGAAATTTATTCCCAATTTGAAAAATAAAATCGTTTAAATACATTTTCGCCCAGGATTATGTCTTAAACATTAATCTTTCATTTTTTATATCTTGATTCTAACAGTCCAACTATATAATCAACGATTTGTGGTACTATTTATTATAATGATTATAATAGTCCAACTATATAATCAAATATAATCTAAATTAATTAACCTCAATTACATTGATTACTATAGTCCAACTATAAAATCAACTGTAAACTGAAATTAATTAATTCAAATATATTGATTAATATAATCCAATTATATATAATCAAATATAATACAGTCCAACTGTTTATAAAAACAACAATTTAAATATTAGTCCAACTAACATTTAATCTAACGACGAAATAATTTGAATGAGCGCGTATGGCGAGTAATTGAACGAGTATTGCAAATTCAATTCTTGCCTCCCACTATTTTTCGGCGAGCCTCTAACCCTCTGTCGAGTAATCGGGAAACCGTGTTTCCTAGTGGGCTAGGATCCCGTTAAATATCACACAATCTTGACTTTGGCCAACAAATTGTATGATAATTAACTAGGTAGATCTCGAAGATCAATTGGATCCCATCCAATTCCTAGATCCAGTAGGCGGATATCCAAATCCTAAACATATATCTTATATATGCCAATACATCCAATGTATTACCTAACCTTTTTCCTCTGAATCAACTAAGCCTTGGCTTTGGCACAACAAACCTAGTGATCCCAGTCAAGTGTGACCCATTGACCATGGAAAGCTTCGTAATCAATGTCGATGGACAAGAAGTGGTCTTGACTTTGGCCAACAAACCACAACTTGGACAAGACACCGATATGGAACAAAACTCTCGTGATTCAAACACATCTTTGACGGACAAAGGGCTTGACTTTGGCCAACAACCCAATGCCAATCTCGGATCTTGAGTGAGAATCACTCAATGGAAGAAAAAACACTTGATATTGAGCGAGGGTTTTTCGCGTGCAATTGGCTACCAATTTATTATCTTTATTAAGGTCTCATCATCATACACCCTTAAACATGCATTCTAAACACATAATAAAGCGCATATGAAATAAAATAATAATGATATGCGGATGGATACTTTACATTGATCCTAGATCAAATCTCTCATTTTCTCTCTCCTAAAGCTATCACATGTATTTACTTATACCCGTTACACTACACTTCTAAAGAAACCTCATTTACATTGAGGGGAATAGGTGAGAAGAGAATACAAAGAGTATAGAGGTGATAAGGCTGGACACGCAGGTTCAATTAATAAATCAAATTTATTACAATTTCCAAAATTGTCCCACCCGACTAATATCCATCCGATATACATTATTCATGCATCGCAACCATGTTATTCATACAAGCATGTTATCAATCAATCTAATCCAATTAATTAATCTGATAATTAGTGATCATCCAATGTTCAAACAACGATTTGATTTTTGCTCGAGTCAAACTCGTTTTGCGAATAAGTACTCAAAGTACGAATTCTTGAATTAATTAACTACATAATTAAATCCAATTTAATACGCATTTAATTCTAATTCACTATTTAATTCCAAATTAAATATTACACCTTTATTAACGAACCTTTACGACTTAAATTCCAAATTTAATCGCAACGGGTCTCAAAGCCCGATTAACATCTAATGTTTATTTAATTAAAGTCTAATGGGCTTTTAATTAATTTCTATAAGGCGTGAACTTTTGGTCAACTCGGGTCAAACCGACAACCAAAATCCAATCCGGGAGTTACCCCATAAGCCTTTAATTTAATTTTGGCCCATTAGGCCCAATTAAATAATTAAGGTCCATTAAGTCATAATTGGACCTTTTGGATTCGGTTTTGGGCCTAATTGGATCCAACCAATTTTGCCTAAACCAACTTTGTTACAACAAAGCCCAAAAGCCCAATTACAACCTAACAAGCCCAATTTCCAAAATCAAGCCCAAATTAATTAACTTATAAAATTCCAAATTTCATAATTAATTAACGTAAGTGTAATACACAATTAATCACCCAATTAATATTTCTAAAACATCAATTAGCATACTTAATCATGCACTTTAACATTAAATAGTGTCCAACACAATTTATTAAAATAAAACCCAATTTACATGCTTTTGTTCTCGGCAATTAGGGGTTTTTCAAATCCGATTCGGTTTCAATCCAATCGAATCCACAATCATCATTTCCCAAATCAATTCAATTCATCCAATGAATTAAAACAAAAAATCACAATGAATTTCATGTTCATTAAGATTCGGCCAAGCCACTTTAAAAGGGAAAAAATGTTCCAAATCAAAATTCAATCCAATTGAACTTCAAAACAACATTACCCAATATTTTAAGTCATCCAATGATCAAAAAACAAATTAATCCAAGACATTAGGGTTCTTCCAATTTCGGTCATGCCTCTAATTTGGGGAAAATTGATCCAATCCAATTTTCTTGAAATTGATCACACACAATCTCAATTAAACATGTTTTAAGCATACTTAAACATCCAATTTAATTAAAACATGCTCAAACACATTTTACCCAATTTCAAGTTACATGTTCAACCTAAAGAATTGGGGAAAATTGATCCAATCCAATTTTCTTGAAATTGATCATGCACAACTTCAATTAATCAACATACAAGCATACTTAATCAACCAATTCAACCAAATCATGCTTCAATTGATTTTACCCAATTTGTCATGCCCAAAATTTAAGGAAAATTGAATCCAATCCAATTTGATGAAATTGATCATGCACAATCTCAATTAAACATCATCCAAGCATGCTTAAACAATCAATTTAACCAAAACAAGTCAAAATCGATTTTGCCCAAAATAAACCCTAACTTTTTTCATGCTTGATAATAGCTCAAGATACCATTGTTGAGTTCTAATATAGGTCCCAAGATTAACAAATCAAGCAAGAAAACGCATGAATACACAACATAGGAGGTGCGAAATATACTCACAATGGTCGGTTTTGATGCGAAGAAGAACACAAGCCATTTTCGTCCTCCATTGAGTTCGGCAGTAGCTCTCCTTGACAGTGGGCTGCTCGGTTTTGGGCGTTTTGAACTCCACCATTTTTGGCCATTGATGAACCACCATTGAAGCTCCAAGCTTCAAGCTCCAAAAACACAATCCAAGCTCATAAATTCGTTTCCCTATCACCATAATATAACTCATTGTGTGTGCTAGCACTACTCATCTTCATTTTCTTCTCAAAAATTCTGTCAAACCAGAAGAGTTTTGTGAAGAAATCGGCTTGAAGCCGTGAGAAGAGGAAGAAGAAAAGAGAGGGAAAAGAGAGGTGCTGTGAGAGTGGTGAGAGAGAGAGAGAAAAGCTTTCATTCTTTATATATTTATTTCATTTACCAAGTAAATAAATAAATAAAAACATATATTACTTTAATACAAAAGTCAAGTGGAAAAAGCAAAAAAGCAAAAGTCCTTTCACCTTTTACTATTCACATCAAGTCACTTTAATAAAGTGACAACATGTCATGTCACATCACATCACTCAAAGTGACAAGTGATTTGACAATTGATGCGACTAGCGATTTGACGCTTGATGTGACTTGTGTGTCGCGCTTGAATTCGAAATGCGAATGCGCTCGAAATTAAATGATTACGCCTAGCGAAATCACTATTCACGTCGCTAACGAATTAATTCTAAATTAATTCGTTCGCCCGAATTAAAATCTAATTTTAATCCGCGTCGTCGAAATCCAATTTCTTATAATATATCAAATATATTATTTTATCGATTAATTCCAAATTAATCGTTCTCTCTCTTTAATTAATATTTTATCCCAGATAAAATATCTCCGCAATTAATCCCAGATTAATTTTCTCTCTCTAGAAATTAATCTTTTCTCTTTACTAATTAATCCCAAATTAATCATAGTGCGAGTTATACGTCATCGGTGAATCTTCAGGAAGCGACCCATTAGATCTCCGGATATGTTGGCAGTAAATACGGTCGTCAGATTATCCGAACACGTAAGTACCCCGTACTACGTTTATACCGATTTACAAGACAAGGTTGGCTTCTAGCAAAGCGCCATGCCTACCCAATTCTCCAGAAATATTCTTACAGGAATATATAGATCTGTATCAAGCATAGTATACCGTAGTATTGCGTATATCAGCCCAGTATCGGATAGTCAAGTGATAGGGCTGGGGCTGGATAAGTGTCTGCCCCGTCCGAAGCACATGTCGGATGTCTGGTAACTAGTCTCTATAATCAGATATATATGACCTTGTCATAATATCCCGATGGCCGGCCAGCACTTAAGAGCACTAATACCGTATCCTGCGTGACATCATCTCCACTATAACTGGAGTGATACTTCCGTCTTGACATCACACCCAATACACTACGACTCTCTGATAAACCCAGAAGTGGTGTACACAGAACCGGTTAAAGCCCTGTACCACCAAGACCAAAGTCTACCGATTATCGCAAGTATTAGCGATGTAAGTCTCAGGTTAAGACTATACACACCTACCTTGATTTCGGCCTCCCATAGACACATAGTCATAATACCAATGGGATTCTGAGGGGTCTATCCAGAGCGAAGCTGTTTCCCGTACCATCGGTGAAACACGACCTCCTATCGCACTTGCATAAGTATCCAATACTTATATATATGAGAACTATGCCGTTGTGCCCTCACAACGCACACAAGTGCAATACTAGCCTATTCCGCATTATCGATGTCCTGTCTCGATAATACTACGACTAGGGATATTTAATGATTAATCCTTCGTGGACTGATACTGTCTCATATCATTCTCAATCCAGGAACTAATCATATGGACCTCTCTTCATTTATACATCTAAGGTGATCTAATCACAAATGATGAGAGTACAATCTCCTTTGTCACATAGTTAATTTGCTACAACAACACAATGATCTGTGCAAATAGTGACGCTATGGGTCATTTTGTCCAACATTGGGTAGGCATGGCGCTTTGCTAGAAGCCAACATTGTCTTGTAAATCGGTATAAACGTAGTACGAGGTACTTACGTGTTCGGATAATCCGACGACCGTATTTACTGCCAACATATCCGGAGATCTCATGGGTCGCTTCCTGAAGATTCACGATGATGTATAACTCGCACTTAATTAATCTAGGATTAATAGAAGAGAGAGAAAATTAATCTGGGATTAACTGCGGGGATATTTTATCTAGGATAAAATATTACTTAAAGAGAGAGAGAACGATTAATTGGAATTAATCGATAAAAAAATGATATATTGATATATTATTAGAAATTGGATTTCGACGCGGAATTAAAATTAGATTTTAATTCGGGCGAACGAATTAATTTAGAATTAATTCGTTAGCGACGTGAATAGTGATTTCGCTAGGCGTAATCATTTAATTACTACGCGACGGAAAATTTGTTAATTTGGAATTAGCGAACCCGAGCCCGGGATTATTTGCGAGCGCATTCGCATTTCGAATTCGAGTGCGGCACGCAAGTCTAATCGTGCGTCAAATCGCTAGTCATATCAAGCGTCAAATCAAATGTCACTTTGAGTGATATGACATGTTGTCACTTGATTTGAGTGATTGATGTGTAGAAGTTGAAAAAGCAACATTTGCTTTTTACTTTTTGACTTTTGAATTAAAGTAATATATATGTTTTATTTAATTTACTTGGTAATATAATAAACATATATATTAAAGCTTTATCTTCTCTTCTCACATGCAAGACATACGGTATTCTTCTTTTCTCCTCTCTTTTCTTCTCCCTCTGATTCACGGCTTCACTGCCGATTTCTTCTCCAAAATTTCTGGTTTGACCGAAATTTTGAGAAGCAAATGAAGAAGAGTAGTGCTAGCACACACATGGGTTATATTATGGTGATAGGGAAACGAATTTGTGAGCTTGGAAAGCTTGAAGCTTGAGCTTCCATGAAGTCTTTCATGGCCGATTATTGGAGCCTCAAAACAGCCCCCAACCGAGCAGTCCACTGCATGAGGAAGCTATTGCCGAGCTTGGAGGGAGGCAAAAACGCAACTTGTTCTTCATTTCATCAAAACCCGTTCAATGTGAGTTTATTCCGCACCTCCTTTGATGTGTATTCACTCGTTTTTATGCATGATTTATGATCTTGGGACTTGATTGAAACTCAACAATGGTATCAGAGCTATTGGTTGCATAAAAACGAATTAGGGTTCTTGAGCAAAATTGGGGGCTTTTTGATTTAAGCATGATTTTAACAAATTGTTTGTTTAAGAATGCTTGTATATGAATAAATTAGAGTTATATGTAATCAATTTGATGAAAATTAATTGGATTGATTTTCCCCAATTTGCTTAATGTTGGCCAAAACTTTAATTTGGTTAAACTCAATTTGAGCATCAAATGATTAAATTGTTTAGTATAGTATGCTTGAATGAGGTTGAATTGATGTTGTGCATAATCAATTTCATGAAATTTGGTTGGATCCATTTTTCCCTAATTTTGGGCATGACAAATTTGGGTAAACTTGATTTTGAGCATGTTTAATGAAATTGGATGATTTAGAATGCTTGAATGTTGTTTAATTGATGATTGATTAGATCAATTTGATGAAAAAGTGTTTGGAACAATTTTCCCCAATTTATTGTGATGGCCGAAAATATGATCCCTAAAATTGTCTTGTTTTTTTTGATTTTTTGTTCATTGGATGACTTACAAATCATTTGGGGATGTTGAATTTATGTTTAATTTGGTTCAATTGGATTGAATTTGATTTGGGCATAATTTCCCTCTTTGGCCGAGACACTTGAAGCATGAAATTGGGTTTGATTTTGATTAATTATGTTGGACATGATTAATTGATGTTAAGCATGATTAATTGGACAAATTTGATGTTTTGGAAACTTTGATTTGGGCAATTAATAATGCTATACACTTTAGGTAATTTAATTGGAAAATTTGGAATTTTTGGAATTAAATTATTGGGCTTAAAATTGGATTTGGGCTTTCAAAGTTGTTATTGGGTTTATTGGACTTTGTTGTACAAAGTTGGTTTAGGCCAAAATTGGTTGGATCCAATTAGGCCCAAAACCGCTTCCAAAAGGCCCAAATGCGACTAATGAACCTTTAACGTTTAATTGGGCCTAATGGGCCTAAATTAATTTATGGGCTTATGGGGTAACTCCCGGATTGGACTTTGGTTGCGGGTTTGACCCGAGTTGACCAAAAGTCCACGCCTCAAGAAATTAATTAAAAGCCCATTGGACTTTAATTAAATTAATATTGGATATTAATCGGGCTTTGAGACCCGTAACGATTAAATTTGGAATTTAAGTCGTAAAGGTTTATTTTATAAAGTGTAATATTTAATTTGGAATTAAATAATGAATTAGAATTAAATACGTATTAAATTGGATTTAATCATGTAATTTAATTTAATTAGTAGAAATCGTACTTTGAGTACGTGTTCGCAATACGAGTTTGACTCGAACAAAATCAAATCTTTGTTTGAACATTGGATGATCACTAATTATCAAGATTAATTAATTGGATTAGATTGATTGATAACATGCTTGTATGAATACATGGTTGTGATGTTTGAATAATGTATATCGGATGGATATTAGCCGGGTGGGGCGATTTTTAGGAATTATTGTAATAAATTTGATTTATTAAATTGGACCTGCGTGTCCAGCCTTATCTCCTATTTCTTTGTATTCTCTTCTCACCTATTCCCCTCATGTAAATGAGGTTTCTTTAGAAGTGTAGTGTAACGGGTAGAAGTAATTACATGTGCTAGCTTTGGAGAGAGAAAATGAGAGATTTGATCTAGGATCAATGTAAAGTATCCATCCGCATATCATTATTATTTTATCATATGCGCTTTATTATGTGTTTAGAATGCATGTTTAAGGGTGTATGATGATGAGACCTTAACAAGATAATTAAAATTGGTAGCCAATTTGCACGCGAAAAACCCTCGTTAAATATCAAGCGTTTATTTTCCTTCCATTGAGTGATTTTTACTCAAGATCCGAGATTGGCAGGGGTTGTTGGCCAAAGTCAAGCCCTTGTCCGTCGAAGATGTGTTTTAATCACGAGGCTTTGTTCCATATCGGTGTCGTGTCCAAGTGTGTGGTTTGTTGGCCAAAGTCAAGACCACTTCTTGTCCATTGACATTGATTACGAAGCTTCCATGTCAATGGGTCCGCGCTTGACTGGGATCACTAGGTTTGTTGTGCCAAAGCCAAGGCCTAGTTGATTCAGAGGAAAAAGGTTAGGGTATACATTCGATGTATAGGCATATATAAGATATATGTTTGGGACTTGGATGTCCACCTACTGGATCTAGGAGTTGGATGAGATCCAATTGATCTTCGAGATCTACCTAGTTAATTATCATACAATTTTTTGGCCAAAGTCAAGATTGTGTGATATTAACGGGATCCTAGCCCACTAGGAAACACGGTTCCCGAGTACTCGACAGAGGGTTAGAGGCTCGACGAAAAATAGTGGGAGGTAAGAATTGAATTTGCAATACTCGTTCAATTACTCGCCATACGCGCTCATTTAAATTATTTCGTCATTAGATTAAATGTTAGTTGGACTAATATTTAAATTGTTGTTTTAATAAACAGTTGGACTGTATTATACTTGATTATATATAATTGGATTATATTAATCAATATATTTGAATTAATTAATTTCAGTTTACAGGATTTGATTTTATAATTGGATTATAGTAATCAATGTAATTGAGGTTAATTAATTTGGTATATTTGATTATATAGTTGGACTATTATAATCATTATAATATATATAGTACCACTAATCGTTGATTAAATAGTTGGACTATTGTAATCAAGATAAAATTGAAAAGTTGGATATTTAAAATATAATCTGGGATTGAATATTTTAAATGATTTAATTTTCAAATTGGGAATAAATAATAGGTTACTTTATTTGATAAAATAACTTATTATACCTTAAGCCCAAAATTAAGCAAAATAAGTAGAGCATAAAATCTTTGGAAGATTTATGTGATGATGACTTTAATGCTTAATTTAATATACTTGTCATAAATCTAATTTTAGATTTAAGAAGTATTAAAATTGCAATTTATAATTCTTGGAGAATTAATTGACTATTCTAGAGGAGATAAAGTCAAAGTTTGCAATTGGGCATGTAGCACGAGGTGCACATCGTTTCGATATTCTAAAAAACCCAAGGCTTGGCCTAAGGTTTCTGAAATATTGAAAGGATAATTGACATATCCCAAAGTGACTACCATTTGGATATGGCAGACACGAAGGAATTAAAGAAAGGGCGAGGCTCTAACTTTAAAAATATTGTCTTAGTTATGTTCACAGCTAGTATTGAAATTAGATTTTAAATACTTAGTGTGGTACATAAAATATATGTATTGATGTTCAGAATCTGCTTTGAGCAGGATACTGACTTCAAGCTGAGATTGCTCTGCGAATCGGAAACGGGACGAAAGTCGCTGTTTCGACCGTAGATACCTAAGTTAGGAACTACCCTTTGGGTATATACTTAAATTAGGAACTGTTATAATGTAACTAGTTTGACTAGAGACATTATCTCTATATCAGTGTTTAATCCGTTGCGGATAAAACCTTTATATTATAGAACACTAAGTGTTTTATTATATAAAGATGATACTGAGATAAATACATTAGATGTAAATAACAGAATTTATATTTTGAATATAAATAAAATCTCAAACATATAAAATGACAAATAAATAGCTCAAATTGATTTGATCAATAGAGACTTATTTGTGGCATTGTTGTCTAGGACACAATTTAACGAGACTCGTATATCCACACTTTTGAAGAGTGGGTACTAGGACTGATTTGACTATTCAAATAAGGTCTGCGAATCTAGTTTATTAGGTAAAGTACCTAAAATACTATTTACTTGGTAATAGTAAAAGGGCCACCGATCTGTTAGCCCTATTCATGGTGAAGTAAGTGGGCCCATATCTAGCTAGGCTAGATGTGAACATGAATATTTCGTGACCTAAACGGATGTGGCATCACGTTATGGTTATGTGTTTCTTTTGAAGAACACAAATCGGAAACTTTTAGAGTTTCGACACGAAATAGACAAACAGATCGGCTATAGTATTATGCCGCCACGGTAAGACCGTATGGAAAATACTTAAGCAGTAAGTTTCATATGTACTTGAAAGAGTATAGTATTCTTTCAAATGAGGACTCCTCCCGGAACACGTCAAAGTGACGGTGTGTCCGAACGGATTAACCGAATCATGTTAGACATGATAAGATTAATCAGAGTCGCTCTGAGCTACCATTTCCTTCAACGGATAAGTTTTAACAGTGCAATAACTTATTTAGAATAAGGTTCCATATAAATCTGTTTGACAGATGTCATATAGGATATGAACAGGAAGAAACAAGGTTTCTCATTCCTGATAATTTGGGTATGCCAGGCATAACGTTTGGATGATACCAAACTAAGGACCCAAATTGGATAAGTGCCAATATAGGTTATCCTAAGGGAAACCATAAGTATAGTACTTATAAATCTCACATGAGAACAATGTGATTGTTGCTCACCATGCGGTTTTTCCTGAGAGGAATACCGATATGCAGTGGTCAGTGGGAGGATAGTGATACTCGATGAAAATCGGAGTAATACTGTTCAAGGCACAAGGTCCGTAATGGAACACAAATAGTTCATCAATGATGAATCTGTACCATTAATCTTCGAATACACAAGAACTGAGTAGATCGGATAGAGTCAGAAAACAACCTAGGGTATGGGTTTCTGATCTAACCTCATAAAGATGTCAATCTTATGAAGGTATATCCACCGACTACGTTTTGAGGAAGTGATACGAGGTATCGACTCCCTATTATGGCAAAGTGCCATGAGTCCGAAATGGATTCCATGTATAACAACTATTTTGGATACTAGTTGTTGTACCACAAGGCATTGTGCCTATTGGTACATTAAACGTCTTCAAGGAAGACATACATGGAAGGCAACATACCAACGTACAAAGCTGGGCTTTTGACGGAAAGGTATCGTTATCAACATTGTGTTAATAACGATTCAACCTTTTACCTGTTGCCATGGTAAATCCATTTTGAAGATGCTTGTTGATAACTGCATATTTCATTTATGAAATGTGTCAGTTGCAGATCAAAATCGCTTTCCTGAAAAGGAAACCTTTTGGAGGATGCTTACAACATCCTGACGATTTTGTATAACCGACAAACAAGGTTTGCAGGTTATTCGATCCATGTTTGGATTGAAGCAAGCATAGGTTCTGGAATTATCGTTTTGATAATCATAATGGAGTATGATTTAATTCAAAACGAAATGATTCTTGTGTATATAAGGAGGTTAGTGGGAGAGCACTGATAATTAAATTCCCATAAAACAATCGGTGAAAGCTTGGCTTTCATAGAAATTCTCCGTAGAATTCTGGGGAGTAACAACCTTTATTCAAGGAATAAAGATCTACAGGGATAGATTTGGAGTTGTTAACACTCTGGAAATTGTACATTTAAAATGTACTTGTATTGGTGTCTCATACGCTTCGAGCATATGGAGTCACAATCGGGTCAATCCAAGTGATAGTCACTGGATTGAAGATTAAGAACATCTGTTAGTATCTGAGAGAACTAAAGATGTTGTCTTAAACTATGGAGATGGAGAACTTGAAGTGACTAGGATCACTGCTGCAAGTTTCCAAACCGGTAAATACTGCGGTACTATAAAGTTTGAACACTGGGACAGTGAGCTGGAAATATTCCGAGCAAGATAACTGTTGCCGAATTAACAACAAATGCGGATTATTGCTGCAGCTGAGGCAGCAATAGAAGCCATTTGGATCGATAATAAATCTAATTAATTAGATATAGTTCTTTTAGCAGCTGAGCTAGGCGTCAGCACAGGCTAAGGAATTAAAGGTCTCATCGACGATCCAGATATATACTTCTATATCATCTGATTCGTTCGGATCATACATCGTGGCGATGTGATGATCGTATAAATCGCGTCAGAAGATAATTACGCAAATCCGCTGACGAAAACCTTTCCTCAGCAATTTGAGCGAACCGTACATAGTTCGGGTGTTAGACACTCGAGTGACTGGCTATGTGCCAAGTGGGAGATTGTTGGACAAAATGACCCATAGCGTCACTATTTGTACAGATCACGGTGTTGTTGTACAAATTAACTATGTGACAAGGAAATTGCACTCTCATCATTTGTGATTAGATCACCATAAATGTATAAATGAAGAGAGGTCCATATGATTAGTTCCTGGATTGAGAATGATATGAGACAGTATCAATCCCCGAAGGATTAATCATTAAATATCCCTAGCCGGAGTATTATCGAGACAGGACATCGATAATGCGGAATAGGCTAGTATTGCACTTGTGCGCGTTGTGAGGGCACACGGCATAGTTCTCATATATATAAGTATTGGATACTTATGCAAGTGCGATAGGAGGTCGTGTTTCACCGATGGTACGGGAAACAGCTTCGCTCTGGATAGACCCCTCGGAATCCCATTGGTATTATGACTATGTGTCTATGGGAGGCCGAAATCAAGGTAGGTGTGTATAGTCTTAACCTGAGACTTGCATCGCTAATACTTACGATAATCGATAGACTTTGGTCTTGGTGGTACAGGGCTTTAACCGGTTCTGCGTACACCACTTCTGGGTTTATCAGAGAGTCGTAGTGTATTGGGTGTGATGTCAAGACGGAAGTATCACTTCAGTCATATTGGAGATGATGTCACGCAGGATACGGTATTAGTGCTCTTAAGTGTTGCGCAACCATCAGGATATTATGACCAGGTCATGAATATCCGATTATAGAGACTAGTTACCAGACATCCGACATGTGCTTCGGACGGGGCAGACACTTATCCAGCCCCAGCCCTAGCACGTGACTATCCGATACTGGGCCGATATACACAATACTACGGTATACTACGCTTGATACAGATCTATATATTCCTGTAAGAATATTTCTGGAGAATTGGGTAGGCATGGCGCTTTGCTAGAAGCCAACCTTGTCTTGTAAATCGGTATAAACGTAGTACGAGGTACTTACGTGTTCGGATAATCCGACGACCGTATTTACTGCCAACATATCCGGAGATCTCATGGGTCGCTTCCTGAAGATTCACCGATGATGTATAACTCGCACTTAATTAATCTAGGATTAATTAGAAGAGAGAGAAAATTAATCTGGGATTAATTGCGGAGATATTTTATCTGGGATAAAATATTAATTAAAGAGAGAGAACGATTAATTTGGAATTAATCGATAAAATAATATATTTGATATATTATTAGAAATTGGATTTCGACGCGGAATTAAAATTAGATTTTAATTCGGGCGAACGAATTAATTTAGAATTAATTCGTTAGCGACGTGAATAGTGATTTCGCTAGGCGTAATCATTTAATTACGACGCGACGGAAAATTCGTTAATTTGGAATTAGCGAACCCGAGCCCGGGATTATTGCGAGCGCATTCGCATTTCGAATTCGAGTGCGGCACGCAAGTCAAATCGTGCGTCAAATCGCTAGTCACATCAAGCGTCAAATCAAATGTCACTTTGAGTGATATGACATGTTGTCACTTGATTTGAGTGATGATGTAGAAGTGAAAAAGTACATTTGCTTTTTACTTTTTGACTTTTGAATTAAAGTAATATATATGTTTTATTTAATTTACTTGGTAAATATAATAAAAATATTATATTAAAGCTTTATCTTCTCTCTCTCACATGCAAGACATACGGTCTTCTTCTTTTCCCTCTCTTTTCTTCTCCCTCTCATTCACGGCTTCACTGCCGATTTCTTCTCCAAAATTTCTGGTTTGACCGAAATTTTGAGAAGCAATGAAGAAGAGTAGTGCTAGCACACACATGGGTTATATTATGGTGATAGGGAAACGAATTTGTGAGCTTGAAAGCTTGAAGCTTTGAGCTTCCATGGAGTCTTTCATGGCCGATTATTGGAGCCTCAAAACAGCCCCCAACCGAGCAGTCCACTGCATGAGGAAGCTATTGCCGAGCTTGGAGGGAGGCAAAAACGCAACTTGTTCTTCATTTCATCAAAACCCGTTCAATGTGAGTTTATTCCGCACCTCATTTGATGTGTATTCACTCGTTTGTATGCATGATTTATGAGCTTGGGACTTGATTGAAACTCAACAAAGACCAAATACACCTACCCTGATACGGACTTCCATAGACACATAGTCATACTACCAATGGAATTCCGAGGGGTCTATCCAGAGCGAAGCTGTTTCCGTACCATCGGTAAACACAACCTCCTATTACACTTGCATGAGTTTCCAATACCCAGATATATGAGAACTATGCCGTTATGCTCCCATAACACGCACAAGTGCAATACTTGTATATTCCGCATTATCGATGTCCAATCTCGATAATACTACAACTAGGGATATTTTAATGATTAAACCTTAGTGGATTAATACTGTCTCATATCTTTTTAATCCGGAACTAATCATATGGACTTTTATCATTTATATATCCCGGTAATCCAATTACAAATGATAAAAGAGCAATTTCCTTTGTCACATAGTTAATTTGTACAACAACACTATGTTATGTACAAATAGTGATGCTATGGGTCATAATTGTCCAACAATCTCCCACTTGGCCTATAGCCAATCACTCAAGTGTCCAACACCTGAACTATGTACGGGTCGCTCAAACTTCTGCTGAGAAATAGTTTTCGTTAGTGGATTTGCAAGGTTATCATCTGATGCGATTTATTCGATCATCACACCACCACGATGTATAATCTGACGAATCAGATGAAATAGTTGAAGTATATACTTGGATCGTTGATGAGAACATTAATTCTTTAGCCTGTGCTGTAGCCTAGCTCAGCTACTAACATTACTACTCCTAATCTAATTAGGAGTTTTACATATCCAAAATTTCTTCTATTGCTGCCTCAGCTACAGTAATATTCCGCTTTTGTTGTTTATTCGGCAACAATATCTTGCTTGGAAGATTTCCAGCTAATCTTCCATTTTTCAAACTATATAGTACCCTTATTACGACTTGTTGTCGTTTTTATCGGTTTGGAAACTTACAACGGTGAACCCAGTCACTTCAAGTTCTCCTTCTCCATAATTTAAAAAGCATCCTTAGTTTATCTAAGATACTTAAGGATTTTCTTAACATCAATCCTGTGACCATCACCTGGATCGGCCCGTTTGTGACTCAAATGCTCAAAGCATATGAGACACCAGGTCACGTACATTTCAAAATGTATGAGTTCTCGGAGAGTGCCAATAACTTTTAGATCTATCCCAGTAGATCCTTATTCCTAGAATAAAGGTTGTTTCTCCCAAGTTGTCTACGGAGAATTTTCATGAAAGCCAAGCTTTCACCGATTATATTATAGGAATGTCATTTCCAAGAAATGATATGTCATCAATATATAGGACAATCATTGTTAGTGCGCTCCCACTAACCTCCTTATATACAAAAGAATCATTTTCGTTTTGAATTAAATCATATACTATTATGATTACATCAAAACGTTGGTTCCAAGAACGCAATGCTTGCTTCAATCCATAAATGGATCGAATTAACTTACAAACCTTGTTTGCATGTTTTGGTATGAAAAAACTGTTAGGATGTTGTAAACATTCGCTGCCATATTTCATAAATGAAACATGCAGCATTAGCAAGCATTATCCAAATGGATTTAATCATGGCAACGAGTAAAAGGTTTCGTCGTAATCGACATAATATTGATAACGATAACTTTTTCGCTACAAGCCTAGCTTTCTACGTTTGTATGTTGCCATCCATGTTTGTCTTCCTTGAAGACTCATATAGTACCAATAGGCACAATGCCTTCCGGTACAACAACCAGTGTCCAAACTTGGTTGGTATACATGGAATCCATTTCGGACATCATGACACTTTGCCATAATAGGGAGTCGATACCTTTTATTACTTCCTCATATGTAGTCAGTTTATCTTCCTCAATAATATCTCACCTCAATCAGAAACCCATACCTCCCAGGTTGTTTTCTGACTCTCTCCGACTTATGTGGTTCTTGTGTATTCAATGATTGTGGTACAGTTTCATCCCTGATGAACTGTTTGTGTTCCATTGAAGGAATCGGTGCCTAGAACAGTATTACTACGATTTTCATCGAGTTTTACTTTCCTCCCACTTACCACTGCATATAGGTATTCCTCTTAGGAAAACCACATGGAGAGCAACAATTAAATTATTCTCTTGTGAGTTGTATAAGTACTATACTTTGGTTTCCCTAGGATAACCCACAAATTAGGCACTTATCCGATTTTGGTTTTAGTTTGGTATCATCCAAACATATGCCTAGCATTCCCAAATATCCAGGAATGAGAAAACCCAGTTTCTTTCCTGTTTATATCTAATATGAAGTCTGTCTAACAGATTTTTATGGAACCTTATTCAAAATAAGTATTGCACTGTTTAATGCTTATCCCTTGAAGGAAAATGGTAGCTCAGAGTGACTTATAATTAACCTTTTCATGTCCAACAAAATTCAGTTTCTTTGTTCGGACACACCATCAAATTGAGGTGTTCCGGGAGGAGTCCACTATGAAAGAATATTATACTCTTTCAAGTAATTGAGAAGCTTATTGTTCAAGTATTTTCCACTACAGTCCAACTGTAATGTCTTAATACTTTTACCGATCTGTTTTATACTTCGTGTCGAAACTCTTTGAATTACTCAAAAGTTTCTGACTTGTGTTTCATAAGATACATATAACCGTAACACGATGCCATATCCATAAGGGTTACAAAGTATTAATATCCACCTCTAGCCTAGCTAGAGATGGTCCCACTTACGTCACTATGAACGAGGGCTAACAGATCGGTGGCACTTGCACTTTTACCAAGTAAAAGGTGTTTTAGGCACTTTTCCTAATAAACTAGATTCATAGACAGCATTTGAATTAGAATCAAATCCTTCCTAGTATCCACTCTTCGAAAGTGTGGATATACGAGTCTTATTAATGTGTCCCAGACAACAATGCCACAAATAAGTCTCAACTGATTAATTCAGTTCGAGCTATTTGTTTGTCATGCTATACGTTTGAGATTCATTTATATTCTAAATATAAATACTGTTATTCACATCTAATGTACTTATCTCAATATCATCTTTATAAAATAAAACACTTAGTGTTCTAGAATATAAAGGTATACCCACAACGGGTTAAACTTAGATATAGAGATAATGTTTCTAGTCAAACAAGGTACATTTTAACAGTTTCCTAATTTAGGTACATACCCAAAGGGTAGTTCCTAAACTTAGGTTTCTATGGTTAAAATAGTGACTATCGTCCCGTTTTCGACTCGCAGGTCAATCTCATCTGAAGCCAGTCGCCTGCTTATCAGTAGATCCCGCACATCAGTACATATATTTATGTACCACATCCAGTATCTAAAATCCAGTTTTAAAACTGGTAGTGGACATGTTTATAACAAACATACCTGAAGCCGGAGCCTTACCTGTCTTCACTTCCTTCATGTCTGACTTGTCCGTACGGTAGTCACGCTTCAGTGACCCTGTTTTCCATAATTTAGGCAGACATCTTGGGATATGTCATTTGTCTTCCTAGAAGACTGTGACGATTTTGCCTTTGCCCCCTTTTAGAAGCTCTGGCTTTGCCTCCTTGAGCATAGCCGTCAACTCTCCAAGAGTTTACTCTTGGTTCATAATGAACCTGCTCTAGCTTTCAGGTAGAGACTATAAGATCAAATCTTTGGTAGTCTCGGCCATGTAGGTTTTGCCCAGCTAACCTAAGTTGTTCGATGTCAGCAATCATCTGCAACACCTAGTGTTCGATAGATGTACCCTCTGACATACGCGAGCGAAAGAGCTTCTTTTGCAATTTACACTTCTAAGATCTAAGAATAGATCTATGAAGATCCTTTAATTTCAACATCATAGTATAATGATATAATCCTTAGTTCTGACGAAGAAATTCAAGGAGTCAATGCGGCAAGCATGACAGATTGAGCACTAAAGTTATCATCACATGAATCTTCCAAAGATCATGTTCTACTATTTGCTCAACTCCGGGCTTAGGCCCGAGACGTTACTCTATCAAATAAAGTAACTTCTCGGTTCCCAGGACTATCATGAGGTTTTATTCCTATTATAAAAATTAAAGCCATTTAAAGACATTTTCACCCAGGATTATGTTTTAAACGCTAATCTTTCAGTTATCTTGATTCCAATAGTCTAACTATCCAATCAACGATTTCTGGTGCAATCAAATATAATGATTACTATAGTCTAACTATATAATCAACTACTACTTGATTGGTTAAATCCAAATATATTGATTACTATAATCCAATTATATAATCAACTATAAATGAAATAGTTTGAACACAGTCCAACTGTTTAATTTAAAACAACAATTAATATTAGTCCAACTAATATATATTTAATAATGACGAAAAATGAAATGAGCGCGTTTGGCAAGTATCTAAACGAAATTGCAAATTTAATACTTGCCTCCCACTATTTTTCGGCGAGCCTCTAACCCTCTGTTGAGTACTCGGAAACCTAGTTTCCTAGTGGGCTAGGATCCCGTTAAAAAAACACAATCTTGACTTTGGCCAACAAATTGTATGAAACTTAACTAGGTAGATCTCTATGATCAATTGGATACCATCCAATTCCTAGATCAAGTAGGTGGACATCCAAGTCTGAAACATATATCTAATATATGCCAATATATCCGATTTATTCCCTAACCTTTTTCCTCTAAATCAACTAAGCCTTGGCTTTGGCAAAACAAGCTTAATGATTCCCGTTAAGCGGGACCCATTGACCTTGGAAAGCTTCGTAATCGATATGCGGATGGATATCTCACAAATTGTTCCTAGAACAAATCTCTCCATTTCCTCTCTCTCGCTAGCACAAATCTTACTTATACCCAATTACATAACACTTCTAAAGAAACCTCATTTACATTGGGGGGAATAGGTGAGAAGAGAAATACAATGAGAAAATAGGTAATAGGCTGGACACGCAGGTCCAATTTAATAATTTTTAAATTTATTACAACAATTTCCAAAATTACCCTCACCCTGCTAATATCCATCTGATATATATTATTCATACATACATCCAAGTATTCACACATAGCATGTTATCAATCAATCTAATCCAATTAATTAATCTTTGATTAATGACCATCCAATGTTCAAAACAACGATTTGATTTGCGTGAGTCCAAATTGTTTAAGAATAAATACTCAAAGTACATATTCTTGAATTATATCGAACTATAATTTTAAATCCAATTTAAATTATATTCAATACTAATTCTATATTTAATTCCAAATTAAATAATTACACTTTTAATAATGCCTTTTAGACTTGGATTCCAAATTCAATCTTTATGGGTCTCAAAGGCCCAATTAGTATCCAATACTATTCAATTAAAGTCCAATGGGCTTTCAATTAATTCATTAAGGCATGGACTTTGGCAACCAAAGCCCAATTAGGAATCACCATATGCCAAAATCAATTTAGGCCCATTAGGCCCAATTAAAATTTTAAAGGCCCAATTATCATATTTGGACTTCATGGAAATGGTTTTAGGCCCAATTGGATCCACCAATTATCCTAAACCAAACTTGCCCAAACCAAGCCCATTAAGCCCAAATACAACAATTAAATTAATTCATTATTCCAAATTACAAATTAATTCAATTCAAGTGTAATTAGTACAATTAATCAATTAATCTAATATTTCCAAAATGCTAATTAATTCAATTAATCATACTTTACATTTTAATTTATGTCCAACACAAATTAAAGCAAAACAATTCATTATAACATGCTTCATGCTCACGGTTTTGACAAGAAATAATTATGCAATTTGATTCCAATCCAATTAAATCAACATCCAATATACATTTCATGCCAACAACACATCCAATATTTCAAATTTCAAAAATTCCCATGAGCTTATCTAGGGTATATATTCGGCCAACCTATAAGATTTGGGGATTTTTGATCTAATCAATATTTCACAAATCCAACAATGCACAAATCCAATTCAACATCATATAAGCTCAACCAAATCACCAATTTGAAGAAATTATGTTCTAAACACAAAAACCCCAAATAAAGTCCATAAACCCTAGAATTCCAAATCAAGCTTATGATGACTCTGATACCATTGTTAGTCTCCAAGACATGTCCCAAGATCACTAAGCATGATTAAAGTGCGAATAATCAAAGAGAGTTGCGGAAAAACTTACTTTGATCGGATGGGTTTCAAGACTTTTTATGCATTTCCATGGAAGCTCCAAGCTTTGAATGAAGTTTTAAACCCTTGGGTGAGTTTCACAATCACCTTGATTCATTCCTTTAAGTGCTAGCTTGGAACAAAATAAAAGAAAAAATTTCCTCCAAGGAAGCAAGAAGTTTCGGCCATGAGAGGGTTGGGAGAGAGAGAAGAAGTTTTTGTGTTTTTGTATTTGTTTTCTAAAACAAATTACCAAAAGTCAAAAAACAAAAGGTGTATATACTTTTTCCAAAAAAGAAAACAAAAAGTGTGTTGGACAAGTTTCTATAAAAGCTCCCAACAACTTCCATCACAAATAGTGACAAGTTGATGTAAGTTGGTGGGACCCACTTTAAATTCAAAAATCAAGTGGTTCGCTCAACACACTTCGGGCTTGGTTTCGTTTATTCCGAATAAACGAATTTTCCATCGCTACGTAATTAAATCTAATTTAATTAAATAATAATGCCTAGCAAAATTATTACGGAAGTCGCTCGCGATTTAATTCTAAATTAATTCGTTCGCTTAAATTAAAATCCAATTTTAATTCCGCATTGAAATCTAATTTCAATTATCATATCTAATATATTATTTTAGCCCAATTAAATAAATTAAACAGTAAAATCTAATTTAACTGTTAAATTTACTTTACCGATTAATTCTAAATTAATCGCGTTCTCTCTCTCGATGAATTTATTCCCAGATAAATTCTCGACGCAATTAATCTCAAATTAATTCTTTCTCACTTAATTAATCCTAGATTAATTTATTGCCGTAATTAATCCTAGATTAATTTATTGCCGTAATTAATCCCAGATTAATTTTCTCTCTCATAATTAATCCCGGATTAATTTTTCTGTTCGAGTCAAATCTCAACGCTGAATCTTCGGGAAGCGACCCAAGAGATTCCTAGATATGTTGGCAGTAAATATGGTTATCGGACTATCCGAATACGTACGTACCTAGTACCACGTCCTTACCGATTTACAAGACATGGTTGGCTTCTAGCAAAGCACCGTGCCTACCCAATTCTCCAAAAATATTCTGTAAACGAATATGTAATCTTTGTCATGTGTAGTATACGTAGTATTGTGTATAACGATCCAGTATCGGATGTCACATGCTAGGCCTGGGGCTGAAATTGTGTCTGCCCCGTACGAAGCACATATCGGATCTCCGGTAACTAGTCTCTATAATCGGATAAACATGAGCTAGTCATATTGTCCCGATAGCTGCAGCATACAAGAGTATTAGTTCTTTATCCTACGTGATCATCATCTCCATATGACTGAAGTGATACTTCCATCTTGACATCATACCTAATATACTATGATTCTCAATATACCCAGAAGAGGCGTACACAGAACCTGTTAAAGCACCGGACGACCAAAACCAAAGTATATTGATTGTCGCAAGTATTAGCGATGCAAGTCTCAGGTTAAGACCAAATACACCTACCCTGATACGGACTTCCATAGACACATAGTCATACTACCAATGGAATTCCGAGGGGTCTATCCAGAGCGAAGCTGTTTCCGTACCATCGGTAAACACAACCTTCTATTACACTTGCATGAGTATCCAATACCCAAATATATGAGAACTATGCCGTTATACTCCCATAACACGCACAAGTACAATACTAGTCTATTCCACATTATCGATGTCCAATCTCGATAATACTACGACTAGAGATATTTTAATGATTAAACCTTAGTGGATTAATACTGTCTCATATCTTATTAATCTGGAACTAATCATATAGACTTTTATCATTTATATATCCCAGTAATCCAATTACAAATGATAAAAGAGCAATTTCCTTTGTCACATAGTTAATTTGTACAACAACACTATGTTCTGTACAAATAGTGATGCTATGGGTCAAAATTGTCCAACATCACCTCCCTAAAAAATCACTAACACTCATTTGCTTGACACACGCCACCGTAAATAAACTCCACGTGAAACACACACACACCTCACGCAGCCCACCTCACGTCCCTTTCCATCACACACCCTTCCACAAGCAAACAAAAGCCAACAAAAACGCACAGCCCTTCCCAAACAATACACACATACAGTGAGCGACCGACCACCAAATCGAGCCATCACGCCACTCACAAACTGACAAATCACGTCAAAACCCTGAACCAAATTCACCAAACTGCCGACTAAACCAGCCCTTCCACGCACTATTACCCCAAAACAGGCAGCCACAAACAACTGCCTCACTGACCGTAACATCACAAAACATGTGAAGACCACAACAGTCCCTAAACACCCAAAAACAGTGGCCAAATAACCTCAAAACAGTCCCATATTTTACCAAAAATAAAACCATAAAACCGCAGTAAAGAATACCCCAAAACAGTCCAAATATCACCCCAAAATAGTGAACAAATACGACGAGCAAGACTACAGTAAAAAAAATAGCAAAAACAGAGAAAATGGCAGTGAAAATAGTGGAACAACGAAGGAAAATCTTGAACCAGAAAACCAGAAAAGTTGCGGAGCATTAACCCTTCCGGCGATGACGTAACGCACTTTCGAGGAGCATCTTAAAAGGTAAGACCTGAGGGCCCCCTTTTTATTATTTATCTTTTCAGTTATTCTTTGTCGATCATTCACATGCATCGTTGTGTTTACGTATGGTTTCATTTGTGTTGGATTGATGGTTGAGTGCTATCCCTTACGGTATATCAGATGGAAACCTAGATGTAAATTCCGTAGCCGTATCCGAATGGACGGTAGTGCGGTCTGTACTTGGGATACAACTCCACATACCGATTGAGGAACTTTCAAGCACGTGTTTCATTTTGGTATTTAATTTCGTGTTTGTTGTTCCGCTATTTATTTTCTATGTGTTGTTTCTTTCTTTATGTATTGTTAATCTAATGCGTATGGGCTAACTAGGGTGGATTAAAGGTCCTCTATTCGAGGGAAATGCCTAAAGGCTACCTTTGCCATGATGTTTTGCCGCGCCGGATGAAGTACACTCGATCGAACGTGAGATGTGTTTAATCGGGTATACAAGGTCCCATATTATTTATTCGTTTATTCATGCATTGATAATTTAGTGCGCATGGGCTAACTAGGGTGGATTAAAAGTCCTCTATTAGAGGAAATGGCTAAAGGCTACCTTTACCATGATGTTTTGCCGCGCCTGACAAAGTACGTTTGATTGAACGTGAGATGTGTTCAATCGGGCATACAAGGTTCCATATTATTTATTTATTTATTCATGTATTGCTACTTAGTGTGCATGGGCTAACTAGGGTGGATTAAACGTCCTCTATTCGAGGGAAATGCCTAAAGGCTACCTTTACCATGATGTTTTGCCGCGCCGGACGAAGTACGTGTGATTGAACGTGAGATGTGTTCAATCGGGCATACAAGGTTCCATATTATTTATTTGTTTATTCATGTTTTGCTACTTGATGCGCATGGGCTAATCATGTAGGTTAAAGGTCCTCTATTCGAGGGAAATGCCTAAAGGCTACCTTTACCACGATGTTTTGCCGCGCCCTACTCCTATTGATTGCGCTATTCGTCTTTGTCTTGGTTGTCATTTTACATCTTTTCATTTTCGTTTTTGTGCCATGTTTATGTTTGAGTGTTTGATTCTAATGGTATATCGGATGGAAACCCAACATAAATTCCGTAGCCGAATCCGAATGGATGGTAGTGCGGTCTATACTTGGGATATAACACCACATACCACTTGAGCAACATTCATACATGTTTCCGTGTCATTTCAGATACCATTTTGGTAATCTCGTCCGAACACATTTCCAAACGCTACACGAACGTATGTATTTTGTCTCATATCTGTTCGAACACATTATCAAACGCTACACGAACGTATGCATTCTACTTCGGCCCGTTCGAATACGTTATCAAATGCTACTCGAACGCGTGCATTCTTTTTATGGTTCGAACATGTTTACAAACGTTACATGAACGTGCACACACTGGACATAGTCATTCATCATGTTTTATGCATGTTTGTCTCCTTAGTTATTCCTTTCCCCATCATATGCTTAGTTAGCTCTCTTTAATATTTATGATTTTTACCGCTATTGTTTATTTATCTTTTCCGCATTTGTTTATTTAATATGTTTATGAAATTGTGTGCTTACCGTTTTGTCAATTTACTTTTATGCATGCAAACTTAGATATAGGTTGTATGCGAACTTAGATATAGGTCGTATGCAAACTTAGATGTAGGTTATTCTTGCGTATGTATGTTGCGTAGGCTTGGTTATATTATCGCTTAAATCCGTTAATTACAAGAGGCATAGGTAAGAGACCATTCTGAACCCAACGGTTTGAGGTCTTCCCTTACGAGGGGTGAGTGCGGCCTTAAATCATTTTCCAGTGTACACTGGGTGGCGACTCCATTTTATTTCTTCGGTTTAGTCCCCCGCGGGCTACTCCGTACTCCCGACTGGGCCGCAAGCCTTGAACAGCGTCGCCGATTTCTGTGTCCTACACTAGGCCTCTAGTTCCTTATTGTTGTAGGTGATACGCCTATCGTCCTCACTTCCCAGGTTTACCTCATCCAACACATCATGTACCCTTGTGATGCTCGCCTTATGCCGCCCATTCAGAGCGTATTCTCCTCTTTCATTTGTTGTTCGGTCTTGTGACTCCCTTCTATCAAACAATCTACCTCGCATGCCTCTCTTATTATGTCTTCTGTCTGGTGTGCTAACAATTTATCCCTTAAGGCCGAAATAGCGGCCTGAGCTTCAGCTTCATCTTCTCGTTCTGCTACATAGGCCATTAAGTTGGCCTTGGTGGCCGCGAGTGCAGCTTGTTCTTTACTTTGCTTGTTCTTCATTTGAATTACTGTGCATTGGCTCTCCAAAGACCGCTGTGGTTGGCCTTGTTTGCGTGAACAAATCATTTAACAGACTTGCGGGGTATGGCTCGTCATTTTGAGCCACGATGGCCGAACTTTCTTCCTTTCATTCAGAACCCTGGTCGGCCCGTAACTTCCCTCGTACATGAAGTATTCGGCCGAATTGTTTTCTGCAGCGAAAGGTCTGTTATCAGCATGTACTATTTCCACTTCATCTCTCTGGTTCCAGAAAACTAGGCATTAATGAAGGGATGAAGGAATGCATCGGCTTCCGTGGATCCAATCCTGTCCTAAGAGCATGTTATATGTTGTTGGTCCATCTATAACAAAGAACACTACTGTCTTCATAGTGCTCCATACTTGCAAATCTAACGGCACGACCCCTTTGGCCGTCATCGCCCATCCATTGAAACTTGTGAGCACCACCTCTGTAGGGATGAGATCGCCTTCTGACTTTTCCAACATCCTAACATCCTAAACGAGATTGCATTGATGGCCGCTCCATTGTCAATCAATACTTTGGTGATGGGTATCTCGTTGGCCTTTGCTTTTACATACAATGGCCACAAGTGTTTCGTCATTTGTGGTGGTGGTTTTGGGAATATCACTTTCCCTGATAGGCTTACCTCATTGTTTGTTCGTTCCCGGCATTGGCCCGAGGTAGTTCTCCCTCCATGTCCCATCTAGAAGGTGGTAATATGACCGGCGCATTGCGAGAGACATTATTGACGACCAGTCTTCACTTTTCTGCCCTGGTAACTGTTCGTTTTATTTTGGGCGTTCCATATAGGACGAGGTATGGGGATCATCCCAAGTCTTCTCCTAGCGTTCTGACTGCAGGGTTTCCGGCCTCATACAATTCTTTGAGAAGTCGATTCTGTGATATTCCCCTTCTTCGTGCTTCAGTCCTGATGTCTATTTCTTCTTCTATGTCAGTCATTTCCTCGTCCGAAGCCTCTCTGTCTGTTATCGAGAGTGCTGCAAATTCCGTTTCATCATCATCATAGACGTCTTCGTTATTTCCAGACCCTTCACTGTTGTCCCCCTTGAATTTTTCAGACAATAAGTAATGATTAGCCACAACCGATGGCATACTGCCGAACTGAATGACAACAAGGGGTTCTTCATCGTCTGTCTTGTCCCGTTTTCATCTATAGAACTTGGTACGCTCATCACAATTCGTAGTTGTCTCTTCTCTGTCGTCACTCTCTTTACTATTCACATCCGGTTTCTCCCAATGGCCTGTGGTGACTTTCATTTCTCCTTATTAGCGCATTATACGGCCATAATTTCTCTAGTGTCGTCTCAGTTGTGTCCTTGTCATTTCATCCACAAGAGGGTAGTTCCTTCCCATATGTTGCTCCGAATATGGCCTCCGGTATGAATGCCATACATTAGGCCGATGAATTTTCGGCCTAAACGTCCTTACATTTTGGACGAAGTTTGAATTCCCACCGTAGAACCTTGGCGCGAAGGTCCTCGGTTGCCATGTTACTGGCTCTTTCTTTACTGGCCTTTCACAGGTATCTTCCAACTCCCTCATCCACTATATACTGTTCTTGCACCGTACACACAGATTTCGCTGATCCTTCCGTTCTTGGGGTGTTTAATCATTTCCAGAGCGCTCGGACGATGACCGTCCTAATCATCATCTAGGACCAACTTGAACTTTGGCAAGTTCATTTTGGTAAGGTCCGAGTTGATCATGTTTAATTCCATCGGCTTTAGAAAAGGGTTATCGTCCACCGCCATCTTTTTTTCGAACATTATTCGTCCAGATTCTATGGCGTCCTGCAAAATATTTCGAAAAAAAAGACAATTATTAGTTGAATAGGACCATGCATTATGCCATTTACAATATTTTTTACCACCGATTTGCTCGGCGTTTGGCAATGTGTGGAGATCGCTTAAACTAATTAGCTTGTCTTTATATAATTGATCAAATATGGCATCGACTTTCGTGATATCGAAAGAGAAGTTCCTACTCTTTTTATCGTTCTTTTCTTTGGCTTGGGGTTCAGCCCACGCCTTGCAAATGTATGGCTTCCCTTTAACCAATTCGGCCAAGCATAAGTCAGCCGATTCGATGTCCAATTCGCCTATTTCATAATTGATGTTCTTGTAGAAAGTTCCTTTGTTGGAATTTTTCATTTGTTCCTCCTCTCTTAATAACTGTTCATAACGCACTACACTAGTGGTGAGTTGGGGGAGATTCCAAAATTCGAGGTCTTGAAATTTTTTTTTTCAGATCGAAATTTAGACAGCTTTGGGCGATTCTCACAAACTCTTTTTCTGGCAAAGGCATGTAACATCGGCCTCGAGTAACTTTGAACCTTTGTAAGAACGTCTCAGCCCATTCTCCTGGAAATTGTCTCAAGTTTGCCAAATCGGCCAATGCCACTTCAGATTCGGCCTTGTAGAATTGTGCATGGAATAGTTGTTCCATTTTTTGCCAATTTTCCACCGAGTTAGGTGGCATGCTGACATACCAGGAGAAAGCTACTCCTGACAGTGAGCCGTGAAATAACCTCAACTTATGGAAATCATTTGTTTCTCCACACTACAGGGTAAATCGCCCAATGTGTTCTATAGTAGAAACTTCCCCCGATCCTGTAAACAGGGAAAAGTCTGGTACTTTGTAATTCCTACGCCACATATATGCTACATCGATCCAATCTGGATATGGTTTTCGATATTTTGGGCGAATTGGCCTTATCCCTAGACCAAATTGATTATGAAGAATCTCGGTCATCTGTTCTATCAACATATCATTGCCATTGAATTACATTACTATGAGGGTGGTTGCGGTCCTCTCATAAGTGGGACATAGTCGTGACTGTGCCCTTGTGAAGCCTGGAGACCTTGGGGCAACACCACTTCATGTTGTGCCATATTTGGCCCTTGGTGTAGGTTTGGCCCTAGATATAGGCCATTGCCCCCAGGACTTATTCCCCCTGGAAGTCGTAGGGACAGTGACCCCTTGCGGAGGAATATTGCTCGGACCAGCCTCCTGACTGCTTGGTGCAAGATGAGGTGTAGTCCATGGTAGGGTTGTCCCCATGTTTACACATTTGGTCATTAACTCGTTTAATGAGCTTAAGTGTTTGGCCATATTTTCATAATGCGAGTTACTAGTCGAGGTAAACTTATCTATGATATGAGCGTTTTGAAGCCTAACCTGCTCGACAAAATCCTGTGTGAACTCGCCGAACAAGCGCGAACCGCGTTAGGGCTGAACTCTCGTATTGTTCATATCGAGTAGCATTGCGTCACTCCTACATCGAGCGTAGACGCTAGCTAGCGGCTAGAACGTAGGGCTGGTTGGTTTGCTCCAGTCGTCTTTCCTCTGTACTTGAGCCAGTTTGAGTGTTTCTTTTCAGAGGCATTTCCACTTTTTACACCAAGCCTCCCACTATAGTCGCCAAAAACTGTTTGCACAGTTTTTTTTTATCAAAAGAACGTGTAAGGTTCAGACCTCCTGAGACACAGTCCCAACAATGGGTGTTTGATTAAGTGAATAAGCCTCCAAATGGTACAAGCACACAAATTACAGTCCTAAGATTACAAAGCTACGAAATTAAAATAAAATGCTCGTTTTGAGTCTTCATTTTTTTCCTCCTCTATTCTCTTCGCATGAGTGGACCTTTTATAGTGGAATTTGTAAAATGCTCGGACGGGTTCAGTCCGTAACTTCTCTGCAACCGCTGGATCACGTCTTCAACCGTTAAATTATGTGCCATAACTGCCTGATCATAGGGGGAACTGCCAGATTGTGCGCAATGAATTACCAAGTCGTGGGTGATACTGTCTCAACCATTTTAAATTATGAGATCAACCTCATCATGTGTTTAGTCGTCCTGACTCTTTGAGTTGTCCAAGTTGTTGTGTCGTTGGGCGACCTTCCTGACTGTTCAACTCGTCATCGTCCTAGTTTCGAATCGTCCTGTGGAGTAATACCTGGTTGTCCTGCTTACTTTTGTCCTTTACTGACTCAGTCGTTCTAGGGTGACTTTCTTTTGTCAACAGTTACAAATACTCAATCATAGTTAGAATGTCATTTTACATACCAAAAAATAAATATTTTAACATATCCCTTAAAAAAATTTATTATTCACATAAAAGTTACTTAAAAATATATTTGATGTTTAACACTTCAAAAAAAACAAGAACGATGAATTTCACTATTCATTGTGTTGATGGTATTTTCAGGTCCTATGATATTTAAGCAGTACGACAGGGGTAAAAAGGTAATTCCTTCTTGGTCAGGATCATTAATACCGACCCGACCACATGAGTAAGGGGCTGAGCACTTTACGATCGATAAACCGACCACTTAAGATCGGATGACCGGGCATTATCAGATCGATAGCAGCATTCTCAGTTCAAAAGACCATCGTGACCGACCTCATTAAGACCGAGGATATGGCGAGATATGCTTCAGAAGATGAGACATCCTATTTTTACGGATACGAAGATAAGTTATCCTACTTTCATGGGGAAAAGTTGATAAATCAGTATCCTAATAGGATAAAGGAAGTGAAGGTATTTTCAACTAGGAATCCTTATGGGAATAGGAAAACTGATTCTTTGCTATTATAAATAGGAGGGGAAAGCGTGCTTGTAAGGCAGAGTTGAGAGTTGAGGGCAGATAGAGTTGAAAAGAGAACAAAAGAAAATTAGACTTGTAAACACAAAACAGATCAGAGAAATATATTTCGGTAATAAAACATCGTCCGTTCTGTGCCCGTGGATGTAGCCTGGATCTGATCCACCGAACCACGTTAAATCTCTTTGTTGATTGGTGAATTTACCTATCTTTTACCAAATTTGCTTTTGGTTTCCCATAAACAAAACAAATTCACAGTTGAAGGAGGATTGTCTCAGGAGTAAAAAACCCTTATTTCCCCTGAAACCGAAATCAGCCGTCAACAGTTGGCGCCGTCTGTGGGGAATCCAACAAAAGCGCCTCGCGTATTAAGACGATGGCAGAAGGTGGAAATCACCAGTCATCAGGGAGTTCAACAGAAGAATGGATGGAGAAGATAGAGGAAAATATGAGAAAAGGATTCGAAAAGAGCTAGAAAACAAGATATTTTGAGGCGAAAGAGGGAAGAACAAATAAGGAAAGAAATGGAGAGACAAGACCGTGAAAGGCGAAAAGAAGAAGAAATGTTGTTGCGGGAAAATCTATGTTAGGAGGAAGAAGCTCGTAAGCACGAAAGGCTGAGAGACGAAGAAAGGAATAAGCTGAACGCAAGGCAAAATTGGATAAGATTGCTGAAAAATAGAGGCAAAGAAAGCGAGAGTTGGAAGAAAAAGAACGGCTCAGAAGAGAAGCACTATTGGGAAGGTCATATGATGAGGCTACTAAACATTACGAGCCTCATGTTCATGCATTAAAGTCTGGAACATCTGAAGTTCCCGCTGCAGCAGCAGCTGCACCGGCCCCTGGAAAATACGTTCCCAGACACCGGCGCGGGAAAACTGAAGTTGCCAGTGTAGGGCAATCACAACCTTCTCAATCCGAGGATCGATGGGGCAGTGGTGCCAGGTGAAGCGAAATCTTTGGTCAGGCGGCCCCACCTGAAGCTGATTCTGGTCGATGGAGCAGCAGGCGGACTGAAGGTTCTGGTCAAGCTCCTCCAGAAACCGACCGACTTGAAAGCCGTATTCAATATTTTGGGGATATACTCGATGCGAAGGAATGATCTGAGATCAGGAAAGGCACCAAACCCGTGGCCCGCCAATCACAAGTGCTATCATAAAAATCCCGGGCAGAAGTGATCCGACCCGACTCACTTCATTTTTGAGGATCAGGACTGCGTCAAAGTATAAAGTGTATGAGGGAGCGCGTGAACCCTTCGTGGTAGGATCAAACTCCCAAAGCCGGAGCGTAACTTCCCCATGACTTGCATCTGTCAAGGTTCGGGGCTGGGTTTGTCCTGCCGAGGCCTCTGTGTGCCACCGACTCGGGGCTGGATTCGTTCCGCCGAGGTTTCGCGGTGTAGGCTCGGGGCTGGGTTTGTCCCGTCGAGGCCTCTGGGTGCAACCGGCTCGGGGCTGGATTCGTTCCGCCGAGGTTTCATGGTGTAGGCTCGGGGCTGGATTTGTTCCACCGAGGCCTCTGTGTGCCACTTGGTTATTCGGCTCGGGGCTGGATTTCGCTCCGCCGAGGAGGCCATTATGGTTTCTCTCAGCTCGGGGTCGGGTTACGTCCCACCGAGTCTGTCTCTTTGGACTGGGGACGTAACATTCCCCCAGAGCCAAGTATTTTTCTCAGCTCTGGGTCGGGTTACGTCCCACCGAGTCTGTCTCTTTGGACTGGGGACGTAACATTCCCCCAGAGCCAAATGTTTTTCTCAGCTCGGGGTCGGGTTACACCCCACCGAGTCTGTCTCTTTGGGCTGGGGACGTAACATTCCCCTAGAGCCAAGTGTTTCTCTCAGCTCGGGGTCGGGTTACGTTCCACCGAGTTTGTCTCTTTGGACTGGGGACATAACATTCCCCCATAGCCAAGTGTTTTTCTCAGCTCGAGGTCGGGTTACGTCCCACCGAGTCTGTCTCTTTGGACTGGGGACGTAACATTCCCATAGGGCCAAATGTTTCTCTCAGCTCGGGGTCGGGTTACATCCCACCGAGTCTGTCTCTTTGGACTAGGGACGTAACATTCCTCCAGGGCCAAGTGTTTCTCTTAGCTCGGGGTCGGGTTACGTCCCACCGAGTCTGTCTCTTTGGACTGGGGATCTAACATTCCCCCAGGGCCAAGTGTTTCTATCAGCTCGGTGTCGGGTTACATCCCACCGAGTCTGTCTCTTTGGACTGGGGACGTAACATTCTCCCAGGGCCAAGTGTTTCTCTCAGCTCGGGATCAGGTTACATCCCACCGAGTCGGTCTCTTTGGACTGGGGACGTAACATTACCCCAGGGCCAAGTGTTTCTCTCAACTCGGGGTCTGGTTACTTCCCACCGAGTCTGTCTCTTTGGACTGGGGACGTAACATTCCCCCAGAGCCAAGTGTTTCTCTCAGCTCGGGGTTGGGTTACGTCCCACCGAGTCTGTCTCTTTGGACTGGGGACGTAACATTCCTCCAGGGCCAAATGTTTCTCTCAGCTCGGGGTCGGGTTACATCCCACCGTGTCTATCTCTTTGGACTGGGGACGTAACATTCCCCCAGAGCCAAGTGTTTCTCTCAGCTCGGGGTCGGGTTACGTCCCACCGAGTCTGTCTCATTGGACTGGGGACGTAACATTCCCCCAGAGCCAAGTGTTTCTCCCAGCTCGGGGTCGGGTTACGTCCCACCGCATGATCTAATTTCCGGCTCGGGTTGTCCCCTCATGGCCAGGTCTCGAGAGATCGTTTGCAGGAGATTATTCGGAGCAGATTATGAAAGATAAAAAGTGGAATAGAAACATTTAAAAAAAAAAGGTCAGCCATCAGTCCGTCAGGAGTACTGTTCTTTTTATATAGTTCCCGGCACCAACTTGTATATCTCGTTGGAACCGAGAACTAGGGGACATATGTTGATGGTATTTTCAGGTCCTATGATATTTAAGCAGTACGGCAGGGGTAAAAAGGTAATTCCCTTCTTGGTCAGGATCATTAATACCGACCCGACCACATGAGTGAGGGGCCGAGCACTTTACGATCGGTAAACCGACCACTTAAGATCGGATGACCGGGCATTATCAGATCGATAGCAGCATTCTCAGTTCAAAAGACCATCATGACCGACCCCATTAAGACCGAGGATATGGCGAGATATGTTTCAGAAGATAAGACATCCTATTTTTATGGATAAGAAGATAAGTTATCCTACTTTCATGGGGAAAAGTTGATAAGTCAGTATCCTAATAGGATAAAGGAAGTGAATGTAGTTTCAACTAGGAATCCTTATGGGAAAAGGAAAACTGATTCTTTGCTATTATAAATTGGAGGGGAAAGCGTGCTTGTAAGGTAGAGTTGGGAGTTGAGGGTAGATAGAGTTGAAAAGAGAACAAAAGAAAATTAGACTTGTAAACACAAAATAGATCAGAGAAACATATTTCGGTAATAAAACATCGTCCGTTCTGTGCCCGTGGATGTAGGCTGGATCTGATCCGCCGAACCACGTTAAATCTCTTTGTTGATTGGTGAATTTACCTATCTTTTACCAAATTTGCTTTTGGTTTCCCATAAACAAAACAAATTCACAGTTGAAGAAGGATTGTTTCGGGAGTAAAAAACCCTTATTGCCCCTGAGACTGAAATCAGCCGTCAACACATTGTGAACAGTAACTTTTAAAAATTATTGTGTATATATATTATATAATATTAAAAAATTATATCCTAATATTTCTTTTATCAATTTTTGAATTAGTGAAACGATAATAACCAAAAGACTTTCAATTTTTGAATTAGTTATTTATTGTATTACCCTCTTTAATTTCATCGTAGACAATGGATTGTTACGAAAGGCCCAGCCCTCTGTTCTTCCTCGGAAAGCTGTTTATATTATTATATTTTGGAGCAGGTTGCTGTCTCCAACTAGGAGATACTATTGCACTAAAGTTGGCACAATGCTATAGTATTGTGCTCAATAAACTGGTACATCTGTTTTAAAAAATTTATAATATATATTAATCATATTTGTGTTTAATAATTTTATTTATATAATCAAATTTATTGTAATATGATATTAACTAAAGAGTGAAATTTTAATTTTTGAGAAATAATAAATAATGGAATATTCAAGGGTTTTTTTTTTTTAGTGTTATATATATGGTGTAATGGGTTAGAGTTGAAAAGTTAAATGGTGTGAAAGTTGCATAATTTTAGTGTAAAACTTGGACCAAAATTAGTTTTTGGGTTAGATATGACCTTGTAATCCTTGTTAAAACTAAAAAAATAAAATAAACTAGGGACGAATAAAGAAAATCCACTAAATCGAAGAAAAATTGTATCTAAGGGGAGTTACAAAATAGTACACGAGGAGTTGCAACATAAAATATAATTTTAATAAATTAAATCCCGATAAATTAATAGTCTCTATTAAATAACATTTACCGCCGATCCCAACTTGGGACAAATATGGTAAATTAATAATTCGTTAAATTTATAAAATAATACATTTAAGAAAACACACAGGTGCTAACTGATATATAAATTAATAATCTCATTATACATCAAAATTACACAAACAACTCAAGAAGGAGTTCTTTATAAAATATGACTCCAATCTTATTTGTTTCTTCTTGAAATCAATGTGTTGATGGTGATTTTTACACCCCGAGGAATTGTGAAACCTGGAGAGGGGTATAATGGGGTTTGCACAAACATATTTTTGTGGTCCAAGGCCCATGTGATGATGAGAGTTTAGACAAAAATACTCGAGCCCGAGGCGCGGAAGGACCTAAGGGAAGTGCCAATTAGATAGGTGGGGATACTGACCTGACCTAATAAAAAGATTTCAGATTCGGAAGCACTTGAGCATCTGCGGAGGCCGACTCGAGGTGTTCCATGACTACCGACCCGACTTGGTAAATAAACACGGAAGAGGATCCAACACCATTCACCTTGGCATGCTGCCTGAGGACCGAGGTTGGGGTTGCAATATCTTATGCTTATGTATGAATGACGTAAGCCCGACACGCAAGTTTGAGACTCCAAAAGGCTGACGCGGCATTGGTAGGTCAGATACTTTACCTTTGACATACGGAGCAGTGTTGGAGTGGTTGAGTTGCGGGCTGTCATATGGGCAGAACGTGTAACATAGGACAAAGGGTGGGAATGATGGCTTTCTGCTGGCAGTGGTTGTCAGAAGATTAGAGCTAATGTTTGCGGAGTGGTTGAGTTAGAACACTAGAGCTACTGTCTATAGAGTGGTTGAGTCAGAAGACCAGATCTATTATTTGCAAAGTGGTTGAGTCAGAAGACTAAAGCTACTGTTTGCAGAGTGGTTGAGTCAGAAGGCCATAGCTACTATTTGAAGTGGTTGAGGAAAATGAGCATGGGAGACGATGACAAGGTGACGTAAACTGACGTCACGAGTTGGTGGAACAGTAGATTTAGAAACCTCTATAAAGGGGTTGAAGAGTCAAATTCAAGGGTTAGCAATTTTTGTTGGACAATTATGACTCATAGCATCACTATTTTGTAAAGGACATGATGTTCTTGTACAAAGTTAACTATGTGACAAAGGAAATTGCTCTTTTATCATTTTGTAATTAGATTACTCGGATATATAAATGATAAAAGTCCTTATGATTAGTTCCGGATTAATAAGATATGAGACAGTATTAATCCACGAAAGGTTTAATCATTAAATATCCCTAGTCGTAGTAGTATTATCGAGACTGGACATCGATAATGCAGAATATACTAGTATTTCACTTGTGCGCGTTATGGAAACGTAACGACATAGTTCTCATATATTTAAGTATTGGATACTTATGCAAGTGTAATAGGACGTTCTGTTTACCGATGGTACGGAAACAGCTTCGCTCTGGATAGACCCATCAGAATCCCATTGGTAGTATGACTATGTGTCTATGGGAATCTGAATCAGGGTAGGTGTATATGGTCTTAACCTAAGACTTGCGACAATTAGTATACTTTGGTTTTGGTCATCCGTGGTTTTTACAGGTTCTGTGTACGCCTCTTCTGGGTATATTGAGAATCGTAGTGTATTGGGTGTGATGTCGAGATGGAAGTATCACTTCAGTCATATAGAGATGATGATCACGCAGAGATACATAACTGGTACTCTATAGTGCTATAGCCATCGGGATGACTTTCCGATCATAAAGAGACTAGTTGCTAGTGATCCAATATATGCTTGTCAAAGATCTTGTATTCCTTAAAAGAATATTTCTGGAGAATTGGGTAGGCATAGTGCTTTGCTAGAAGCCAACCATGTCTTGTAAATCGATAAGAACGTGGTACCGGGTACGCACGTATTCGGATGGTCCGATGACCGTATTTACTGCCAACATATCTAGGGATCTCTTGGGTCGCCTCCCAAAGATTCACCGATGACAATTGACTCGAACAGAATTAATCTGGGATTAATTATGAGAGAGAGAAAATTAATATGGGATTAATTACGACAAGAATTAATCTGGGATTAATTCGACTAGTAGAGAGATAACGCGATTAATTTGGAATTAATTTGTAAAATAAATTTAATAGTGAAATTGGATTTTTCTATTTAATTTATTTATTTGGGCTAAAATAATAATGAAATCGAATTTCAAAGTGGAATTAAAATTGGATTTTAATTCTGGCAAACAAATTGATTTAGAATTAATTCGTAAGCGACTTTTGTAATAATTTTGCTAGGCATTATTATTTAATTAAATTAGATTTAATTATGTCGCAACGGTAAATTCATTTAGATCAGAATTAAACGAACTCGGGCCCGAGTGAAGAAGCGTGTTGAGTTAGCCGACTTAAATTCGGAATTTAAAAGTGGTGGGACCCACTTCACTTACATCATTTGTTTGACTAATGATGTAAGTGGTTAGGCTTAAAATTTTGGATTTGATTTGTTGAGTGAAAAGCTTGGATTGCTTTTACAACACACTAACCAAATCCAACACTCAACCTCACTATATATTACTTGGTAAACTTTGGAAGTGGTACAAGGTTACTGTTCACAGCAACCATTTTTCTCTTCTTTCTCCTTGAGGCCGTGAGCTTAATCTCTCTCCCATGGAGTTTTGTTGTAAAATTCTTGTAAGCTAGCACTTTAAGGAGTCAAATGAAGGTGATATGGAGACTCACCCATGAGTTTGGAATAACAAAGACGGCTTGGAGCTTCCATCATCCATGAAAAGTTTTAAACTTCTACCAATCTTTGTAAGTAATTTCCGTAACTTACTTTAGATTATTCACACACAAATCATTCCTTAGAGATCCTTGGCATGTCTAGGACACTAACAATGGTATCAGAGCCATCCTAAGTTTGATTTGAAAATCTTTGGTTCATGACTTTAATTTGGGATTTTTGTGTTTGGAGCATGATTTGCCTAAATTGATTGTTTGGTTGAATTTGGAAGATGATGAATTGTATTTGTGCATCTTTGGATTTGAGAAAAATTGATTGGATCAAAAATCCCCAAATCCATCCCCTTGGCCGAATCTACCATAGTGTGTGTTCATGGTGATTCATTGTTAATTAGACCATTGGATGTGTTTAAAGCATGAAATAAATATTAGATATTGATTTAATTAGATTGAAATAAAATTGATTGCTATTTTGTGCCATATTGTCGTGAACAATTGAAGCATGTATAGATTGATTTTGCTTCAATTTGTGTTGGACATGAATTGGAATTAATGAGCATGATTAATTGATTTAATTAATATTTTGGAAACATTAGATTAGTTGATTAATTATGTTAATTGCACTTTAATTAAATTAATATGTAATTTGGAATAATGTGTTAATTTAATTTGTTGTAATTAGGCTTAATGGGTTTGGTTGAGCCAAGCTTAGTTTAGGACAAATGGATTGGATCCAAATTGGGCCTAAACCAATTTCATAAAGTCCAAATATAAATATTGGGCCTTTTAATATTTAATTGGGCCTAATGGGCCAAAATTGATTTTTTGGCAAAAAGGGTGATTCCTTAATTGGGCCTTGGCATTTGGGTTTGATCCATATTGGCCAAAGCCCATGCCTTATGAATTAATTAAAAGCCCATTGGACTTTAATTAAATTGACATTGGATGTTAATTGGGCCTTTGAGACCCATTAAGATTGGATTTAGAATCTACCTCTAAAAGGCACATAAATAAGTGTAATTATTTAATTTGGAATTAAATTTGAATTAGCATTGAATACAAATTAAATTGGATTTAAAATTGTAGTTCGATATAATTCAAGGATACGTACTTTGAGTATTTATTCTTAAACGAGTTGGACTCGCGCAAATCAAATCGTTGTTTGAACATTGGATGGTCATTAATTCAAATATTAATTAATTGGATTAGATTGATTGAATAACATGCTTTGTGTGAATACTTGGATGTATTGTATGAATAATGTATATCAGATGGATATTAGATGGGTGGGGGCAATTTTGGAAATTGTTGTAATAAATTTAGAATTTATTAAATTGGACCTGCGTGTCCAGCCTATTATCACTTTTCTCATTGTATTTCTCTTCTCACCAATTCCCCTCAATATAAATGAGGTTTCTTTTAGTGTTATGTAATTGGGTAGAAGTAAGAATAGTGCTAGCGGGAGAGAGGAAATAGAGAGATTTGTTCTAGGAACAATTTGTTATATATCCATTCGCATATCATTATTAAATTTTATCGCGCCTTATTATGTTTTTAGAATGCATGCTTAAGGGTGTATGATGAGACCTAATCAAAGATAATAAATTGGTTGCCAATTTACGTGAAAAACCCTCAAACAATATTAAGCGTTTTTCCTTCCATTGAGTGGTTCTCTCTCAATATCCAAGATTGACATTGGTTTGTTGGCCAAAGTCAAGGCCTTTGTCCATCGCGGATGTGTTTGAACCGCGTAAGCTTTGTTCCATATCGTATGTCTTAGGCGGTTGTGACTTGTTGGCCAAAGTCAAGGTCACTTCTAGTTCATCGACTTCGATTACGAAGCTTTCCCACTGTCAATGGGTCACGCTTAACTGGAATCATTAAGTTTGTTGAGCCAAAACCAAGGCTTAGTTGATTCAGAGGAAACAGGTTAGGAAATATATTGGATATATGTTTCAGACTTGGAGGTCCACCTACTGGATCTAGGAATTGGATGTGATCCAATTGATCTTAGAGATCTACCTAGTTAAGTTTCATACAGCTTGTTGGCCAAAGTCAAGGTTGTGTGTTATTTAACGGGATCATAGCCCACTACGAAACTAGGTTTCCCGAGTACTCCACAGAGGGTTAGAGGCTCGCTGAAAAATAGTGGGAGGCAAGTATTAAATTTTCAATTTTGTTTAAATACTTGCCAATACGCGCTCTTTTATTTTAATTTATCGTTGTTATAAATATATTAGTTGGACTAATATTGAATATTGCTTTCTTTAAACAGTTGAACTGTATTCAAACAACTTCATTTGTAGTTGGTTATATAGTTGGACTACAGTAATCATTACATTTGAATGTAACCGATCATTTGTAGTTGATTATATAGTTGGACTATAGTAATCATTACATTTGATTGTACCTGAAATTATTTATTTGATAGTTGGACTATAACAATCAATATAGCTGAAAGATTAGCATAAAAGAACATAATCCTAGGTGAAAATGTCTTTAACGGCGTAAATTTTCAGATTGGGAATTGAATCTCAGGATAGTCATGGAAGCCAAGAAGTTACTCTATATAATAGAGAAACCTCTCGAGCCTGAGCCCGGAGTTGAGCAAATAGTAGAGCATGAGCTTTGGAAGACTCATTGCGATGATAACTTTAGTGCTCAATCTGTCATGCTTGCCGCAATGACTCCTTAATTTCGTTGTCAGAACTAAGGATTAGATCCTTATACCATGATGTTGAAATTAAAGGATCTTCATAGATCTAACCTTAGATCTTAGAAATATGAATTGCAAAAGAAACTCTTTCGCTCGTACATGTCAGAGGGTACATCTGTCGAGCACCAGGTGTCGCAGATGATTGCTGACATCAAACAACTAGGTAAGCTGGGCATTACCTATGAGGCCGAGACTTCCATAAATTTGATCTTACAGTCTCTGCTCGAATGCTGGGGCGGGTTCATGATGAACCAAGAGAGAACTCTTGGACAGTTAATGGCTATACTCAAAGAGGAAGAGCCCGAGCTTCTAAAAGGGCAAGAAGCGCAAGGCGCATCTTACTTAGACATTCCAGAAGGCCAAGGCTTGGCTGAAGACTTCTGGGGTGTGAAGAAAAGGGCAAGGCTAAATCGTCACAGTCTTCTGGGAAGAGAAAGGACATATCCCAAGATGTCTGCCTAAACTGTGGCAAACGGGATCACTGGAAGCGTGACTTCCGTATGGACAAGGCAGACATGAAGGAAAATGAAGGTGAGGCAAGGCTCCGGCTTCAGGTATGTTTGTTATAAACATGTCCACTACTAGTTTTAAGAATTGGATTTTGATACTGGATGTGGAACATACATATGTACTGATGTGCATGATCTGCTGATTAGCAGGAGACTGGCTTCAGATGAGATCGACCTACGAGTTGGAAATGGGACGAGAGTCACTGTTTTGGCAGTAGAAACCTAAGTTTTGGAACTGCCCTTTGGGCTTGTACTTAAATTAGGATACTGTTATAATGTTCCTAGTTTTACTAAAAATATTATCTCTATATCTAGTATAACCCGTTGGAGGTATACCTTTATGTTCCGAAACACCATGTGTTTTGTTTATAAAGATGATATTGAGATATACACATTAGATGTGAATAAAAGTATTTATATTTCGAATATGAATGAATCTCAAACATATAACATGACAAACAAAAGGCTCAAACTCAGTAAATCAGTTGAGACTTATTTGTGGCATTATTTTCTGGGACACATTAACAAGACTCGTATATCCACACTTTCGAAGAATGGATACGAGGACAGATTTGATCCTAATTCAAATGATGTCTGTGAATCTTGTTTATTAGGCAAAATGCCTAAAACTCCTTTTAATGGTAAAGGTGCAAGTGCCACCGATCTGTTATCCCTCGTTCATAGTGACGTATATGAGCCCATGTCTAACTAGGCTAGAAGTGGATATGAATACTTTGTAACCTTTACGGATGTGGAATCACGTTACAGTTATGTTTATCTTATGAAACACAAGTTAGAAACCTTTGAGTAATTGAAAGAGTTTCGACACAAAGTAGAAAAATAGACCGGTAAAAGTATTAAAACATTACGGTCGGACCATGTGGATAATACTTAAACATATGAGTTTCAAGATTACTTGAAAGAGTATGGTATTCTTTCACAGTGGACTCCTCCCGGAACACCTCAGTTGGACGGTGTGACTGAGCGGAGAAACCAAACTTAGTTAGACATAGTAAGGTTAATGATGAGTCGCTCTGAGCTACCAATTTCCTTCTGACGATACGTATTAAACAGTGCAATACTTATTTTGAATAAGGTTCCACCAAAGTTTGTTGGACAGACTCCATATTAAATATGGACAGGAAAGAAACAGGGTTTCTCATTCCTGATGATTTGGGAATGCTGGGCATATGTTTGGATGATACCAAATAACAACCTAAATTGGATAAGTGCCCATTTGTAATTGGTTATCATAAGGAAACTAATTCCACAACTCACAAGAGAACAAAGATATTTGTTGCTCTCCATGCGGTTTTCCTAAGAGGAATACCTAAATGTATTGGTAAGTAGGAAGAAAGTATAACTCGATGAAAATCGGAGTGATACTGTTCCTGGCACCAATCCCTTAACGGAACACGAACAGTTCATCAGGGATGAATCTGTACCATAATCTTCTAATACAAAAGAACCGCGTAGGTCATAGAGAGTCAGGAAATAACTTAAGAGGTATGGGTTTCTGATCTCACCTAATGTAGATGTCATTCTTATTGAGGAAGACGAACAGACTATGTATAAGGAAACGATACAAGGTATCGACTCCGGTTTATTGCAAAGTGCCATGAAGTCCGAAATAGATTCCATCTATACCAACCAAGTTTGGACATTGGTTGATGTACCAGAAGACATTGTGCCTATTGGTAGCAAATGGGTCTTCATGGTGAAGACAAACATGGATGGCAACATACAAACGTACGAAGCTAGGGTTGTAGCGAAAATGTATCGTCATCAACATGGTGTCAATTACGACGAAACCTTTTACCCGTTGCCATGATTAAATCTATTTGGATAATGCTTGCAAGTGCTGCATAATTCATCTATGAAATATGGCAGCTGAACGTCAAAAATCGCTTTCCTTAACGGAAACCTTTTGGAGGATGTTCACAACATCCTGAAGATTTTTTCGTGTCGAAACATGCAAACAAGGTTTACAAGTTAAATCGATCCATTTATGGATTGAAGCAAGCATTGTGTTCCTGGAACCATTGTTTTGATGAGATCATAAAAGAATATGGTTTCATTCAAAACGAAGATGATTCTTGTGTATATAAGAAGGTTAGTGGGAACATACTGACATTGGATGTCCTATATATTGTTGATGTATTATTTCTTGGAAATAACATTCCCATGTTAACAATCAGTGAAAGCTTGGCTTTCATTAAAATTCTCCATGGAATACTTGGGAGATGCAACCTTTATTCTAGAAATAAGGATCTAATGGGATAGATCTAAAAGTTGTTGGCACTCTCCGAGAACTCGTACTGTGACAAACATGTACACGACCTGGTGTCACATATGCTTTGAGCATATGGAGTCACAATCAGGCCGATCCAGGTGTGGTCACTGGATTGATGTTAAGAACATCCTTAAGTATCTTGGATGAACTAAGGATGCTTTCTTAATTTGTGGAGAAGGGGAACTTGAGGTGATTGGGTTCACCGAAGAAAGTTTCCTAACCGATAAAGACGACTGTAAGTCGCAATAAAGGTACATATTTTGTTTAAATAATGGAACAGTGAGCTGGAAATCTTCCAAGCAAGATACTGTTGCCGATTCAACGACAAAGCAGAATATATTACTGCGGCTGAGGTAGCAAAAGAAGAATTTTGGATCTATAAAATTCCTAATTGGATTAGGAGTAGTTCTGTTAGAAGCTCAGCTAGGCTACAACACAGGCTAAAGAATTATGGTCTCATCAACGATCCAAGTATGTACTTCGATGGTTTTATCTGATTCGTGAGATCATACATCATGGCGATGTGATGATTGAATAAATCGTATCAGATGATAACCTTGTAAATCCACTAACGAAAATGATATCTCAACATAAGCATGAGCGACCCGTACATAGTTCATGTGTTAGACATTTAAGTGATTGGCTATAGGCCAAGTGGGAGATTGTTGGACAATTATGACCCATAACATCACTATTTTGTAAAGGACATGGTGTTCTTGTACAAAATTAACTATGTGACAAAGAAAATTACTCTTTTATCATTTTGTAATTAGATTACTCGGATATGTAATTGATAAAAGTACTTATGATTAGTTCCGGATCAATAAGATATGAGATAATATTAATCCACGAAAGGTTT
>SKCR01041912.1:0-58233 GCA_019454045.1 Zanthoxylum bungeanum | reverse complement strand
TCCCGATTCAAATGACCATTATGACCGACCTCATGAAGACCGGGAATATGGCGGGATATGCTCCAGAAGATAAGTTATCCTACTTTCATGGGGAAAACTGATGAGTCAGTGTCCAAATAGGATAAAAGAAGTGAATGTAGTTTTAATTAGGAATCCTTATGGGAAAATGAAATAGTTTTGACTAGGAATACTTATGGGAAAAGGAAATTGTTTCAACTAGGAAATTCTTGTACAAATAGGAATATGATTTCTACACTATTATAAATAGAAGGGTAGAGTGTGCATAAGGGGAACAAGTTGGAAGAAGTAAAAAGTTGAGATCAAGATCATTATTGTGAGACTTGTAAACAAAAGAGAGAGCTGAGAAGCGTGTTTGAGTAATAAAAGTATCATCCTTTTTGCGCCTGTGGACGTAGGTCGGACCAAGATCCACTGAACCACGTTAAATCTCCTTGTCGATTGGTGCATTTATCTGTCTTTTTCTAAGTTTGCTTTTGGTCCCCCATAACCAAACAAATTCACTATTGAAGGAGGATTACCTCAGAAGTGATATCACTGTATTGCCCCGAGACCAAAATCCGCCGTCAACAGTTGGCGCCGTCTGTGGGGAATCCTACAAAAAGCAACTCGCGTAGTAAGACAATGGCGAAAGGCGGAAACCAACAATCATCAGGGAGCTCGGCTGCAGATTGGATGGAGAAGATCAAGGAAAACCTTAGGAAATAAAGGGAAGAAAACCAAACTCTGCTAAAAGCCATAGTAGACCGGTTAGAAAAGATGGAAGGAACACACGACAGAAAGTTCGAGGCCGGGACTAGCCGACGAAGGAACGAAACAGCAAATGGAAAAAGAATTGTCGATACAAGTGAGGACGACAGATCCCGGAGGAGGGGTCCCTACAGGGTAAGATCTGTGGTGGTGCAGAGAGATTCCCAGACCGAGGACATGTGGGAGGAAGAGGAGGACAAATCGTCACCAGACTCCTCCTATGATGGCCCTCACAACACTAGGAGAAGAATGAAAGAATATGACGAAAAAGAACGGGAAGATACCGAGCCTGAGAGGCACCACTCCCAAGATAAAAGAAAGAAAGGAAACCGCAGGAGGCGGTATGGAACCAAAGACAGCAGCATGAAATCTTGGTTACGGGAGGAGCTAGCCAAATGGGGAGTATGCCCCAAAACCGATACAGCAGATGCTCGAGACGACGGGGTTGAATCTCCCTTCACAGAAGAAATAAGGTCGGTAAAATTCCCAAGACGTTTCAACATGCCATCCATGACGCCCTACAAAGGCCATTCAGATCCAAAGTCCCATATTGAAAGTTTTGTCCTATTAATGGAGGTCCAATGAGTAGTAGGGGATGCCGTTTGCAAAGTTTTCCCTCTAACCTTGGGAGGATCTGCCATTCTGTGGTTCAGAAGTCTAGCCTCAGGGAGCATCGGAAGCTTCGCGCAACTCAGGAAGTCATTTGTTCGGCACTTCAAATGGGCATGCGTCCCAAATAAAATGGTGGGAGAATTGAGACTGATGAAGCAAGGGGATGATGAGCCCCTGAGGAATTTTATTGAAAGGTACCACAATTTGGTGCTCGAGGTCGGAGCGTACGAGTCATCGGAAGCGCTAGAAAGTCTCAATGGAGGTCTGAAGGTCGGAAAGTTGTGGACTCACTTGAGGATTCAAGACGTATCGGATTATGCCACTGCCCTGGAGTTGGCCAGGAAGTTTATCTTAATAGAGGAAGAGAAAAAGATTGTCCGGGGAGTAGACACCTGAAAGGCTAAGATACTCAGGTCAGACAAACAGTGAGATTCGATCAGAAATTTGAGGAGACCGGTCCTGGAGCAGAAGAAACTCAGAACGACACCTCCGAGTAGTAATGTTCAAGAGATAAAGTCATCTGTCCAAGTCAACCGTGTCGCGGGGAGGACAATATACACCCCCATGAACAAACCTATGGCCCAGATAGTTCGGGAAATCCAGGATAAAGGTCTGTTGGCCGAGCCTAATTTGAGGAGGTTCCCGATTGATGAGGGAAATAGTAGGGCTTACTGTATCTACCATAACGTAAGGGGACATGCCACGAATGGGTGCAGAGACCTGCGTGAGCAGGTGGAAGAATTGGTGAAAGAAGGCTATCTCAGTGTGTACATAGACCATTCGGTTTTTGAGGTCGACCAAAGTTGATAGCGGAAGTCATCCGGTCGGATGCGTGGAATACTGAGATGCAGAGGGGACGTATTAAGAAGAGCCTTACTTGTAGTGACCCTTGTAGAGTTGCAAGAAAGACAACGGATCTCAAAAATGTGAGTAAGACATCTTCTGTCTTAGGCTGACATTTATTTATGCTTGTTTGTTGTGGCTCACACAATGGTTTTGATATTTATTTTACGGCTCGGGTCTGCTTTTGTACCGCCGAGACCGATGTTTCTTACTGGCTCGGGTCTGCTCTTATACCGCCGAGACCGATGTTTCTTTCCGACTCGGGTCTGCTCTTGTACCGCCGAGATAGATGTTTCCTTCCGGCTCGGGTCTGCTCTTGTACCGCCGAGACCGATGTTTCTTTCCGATTCGGGTCTGCTCTTGTACCGCCGAGATCGATGTTTCCTTCCGGCTCGGGTCTGCTCTTGTACCGCCGAGACCGATATTTATTTCCGGCTCGGGTCTGCTCTTGTACCGCCGAGACTGATGTTTCTTTCCGACTCGGGTCTGCTCTTGTACCGCCGAGATAGATGTTTCTATTCATCTCGGGGCTAGATTTTGTTCCGCCGAGGCCGCTTGGTTATTCGGCTCGGGGTTGGATTTCGTTCCGCCGAGGTCGCTTGGTTATTCGGCTCGGGGTTGGATTTCATTCCGTCGAGGTCGCTGGTTATTCGGCTCGGGGCTGGATTTCGTTCCGCCGAGGCCGCTTGGTTATTCGGCTCGAGGCTGGATTTCGTTCTGTCAAGGCCGCTTGGTTATTCAGCTCGGGGTTGGGTTACATCCCACCGAGTCGGCTTATTTGGACTGGGGATGTTACATTCCCCCAGAGCCAAGTCTTTCTTTTAGCTCGGGGTCGGGTTACGTCTCACCGAGTCGGTTCCTTCGGACTGGGGACGTAACATTCCCCCTAGGTCCAAGTGCCTTTCTCAGCTCGGGGTCGGGGTACGTCCCACCGAGTCAGCCCTTCGGACTGGGGACGAAACATTCCCCCATGTCCAAATACCTTTCTCAGCTCGGGGTCGGGGTACGTCCCACCGAGTCAGCCCTTCGGACTAGGGACGTAACATTCCCCCAGGTCCAAGTGTCTTTCTCAGCTCGGGGTCGGGGAACGTCCCACCGAGTCAGCCCTTCGGACTGGGGACGTAACATTCCCCTAGGTCCAAGTGCCTTTCTCAGCTCGGGGTCGGGGTACGTCCCTCCGAGTCAGCCATTCGGACTGGGGACGTAACATTCCCTGAGGTCCAAGTGCCTTTCTCAGCTCGAGGTCGGGGTACGTCCCACCGAGTCAGCCCTTCGGACTGGGGACGTAACATTCCCCCAGATCCAAGTGCCTCTCTTCATTCAGGGTCGGGTTACGTCCCACCGAATCAGCCCTTCGGACTGGGGACGCAACATTCCCCCAGGTCCAAGTGCATCTCTTCATTCGGGGTCGGGTTATGTCCCACCGAGTCGACTTCTTTGGACTGGAGATATAACATTCCCCAAGAGCCAAGTCTTTCTATCAGCTCGGGGTCGGGTTACGTCCCACCAAGTCAGTTTCTTTGGACTGGAGATGTAACATTCCCCCAGAGCAAAGTCTTTCTTTTAGCTCGGGGTCGGGTTACGTCCCACCGAGTCGGTTTCTTTGGACTGGGGATATAACATTCCCCCAGAGCCAAGTCTTTCTATCAGCTCGGGGTCGGGTTACGTCCCACCGAGTCAGTTTCTTTGGACTGGGGATGTAACATTCCCCCGGAGCCAAGTCTTTCTTTTAGCTCTGGGTCGGATTACGTCCCACCGAGTCGGTTTCTTTGGACTGGGGATGTAACATTCCCCTAGAGCCAAGTCTTTCTTTTAGCTCGGGGTCGGGTTACGTCTCACCGAGTCGGTTCCTTCGGACTGGGGACGTAACATTCCCCCCAGGTCCAAGTGCCTTTCTCAGCTCGGGGTCGGGGTACGTCCCTCCGAGTCAGCCATTCGGACTGGGGACGTAACATTCCCTCAGGTCCAAGTGCCTTTCTCAGCTCGAGGTCGGGGTACGTCCCACCGAGTCAGCCCTTCGGACTGGGGACGTAACATTCCCTCAGATCCAAGTGCCTCTCTTCATTCGGGGTCGGGTTACGTCCCACCGAATCAGCTCTTCGGACTGGGGACGCAACATTCCCCCAGGTCCAAGTGCCTCTCTTCATTCGGGGTCGGGTTATGTCCCACCGAGTCGACTTCTTTGGACTGGGGATATAACATTCCCCAAGAGCCAAGTCTTTCTATCAGCTCGGGGTCGGGTTACGTCCCACCAAGTCAGTTTCTTTGGACTGGGGATGTAACATTCCCCCAGAGCAAAGTCTTTCTTTTAGCTCGGGGTCGTGTTACGTCCCACCGAGTCGGTTTCTTTCTTTGGGCTGGGGATATAACATTCCCCCAGAGCCAAGTCTTTCTATCAGCTCGGGGTCGGGTTACGTCCCACCGAGTCAGTTTCTTTGGACTGGGGATGTAACATTCCCCCGGAGCCAAGTCTTTCTTTTAGATCGGGGTCGGATTACGTCCCACCGAGTCGGTTTCTTTGGACTGGGGATGTAACATTCCCCTAGAGCCAAGACTTTCTTTTAGCTCGGGGTCGGGTTACGTCTCACCGAGTCGGTTCCTTCGGACTGGGGACGTAACATTCCCCCCAGGTCCAAGTGCCTTTCTCAGCTCGGGGTCGGGGTACGTCCCTCCGAGTCAGCCATTCGGACTGGGGACGTAACATTCCCTCAGGTCCAAGTGCCTTTCTCAGCTCGAGGTCGGGGTACGTCCCACCGAGTCAGCCCTTCGGACTGGGGACGTAACATTCCCCCAGATCCAAGTGCCTCTCTTCATTCGGGGTTGGGTTACGTCCCACCGAATCAGCTCTTCGGACTGGGGACGCAACATTCCCCCAGGTCCAAGTGCCTCTCTTCATTCGGGGTCGGGTTATGTCCCACCGAGTCGACTTCTTTGGACTGTGGATATAACATTCCCCCAGAGCCAAGTCTTTCTATCAGCTCGGGGTCGGGTTACGTCCCACCAGTCAGTTTCTTTGGACTGGGGATGTAACATTCCCCCAGAGCAAAGTCTTTCTTTTAGCTCGGGGTCAGGTTACGTCCCACCGAGTCGGTTTCTTTGGACTGGGGATATAACATTCCCCCAGAGCCAAGTCTTTCTATCAGCTCGGGGTCGGGTTACGTCCCACCGAGTCAGTTTCTTTGGACTGGGGATGTAACACTCCCCCGGAGCCAAGTCTTTCTTTTATCTCGGGGTCGGATTACGTCCCACCGAGTCGTTTTCTTTGGACTGGGGATGTAACATTCCCCTAGAGCCAAGTCTTTCTTTTAGCTCGGGGTCGGGTTACGTCTCACCGAGTCGGTTCCTTCGGACTGGGGACGTAACCTTCCCCCCAGGTCCAAGTGCCTTTCTCAGCTCGGGGTCGGGGTACGTCCCTCCGAGTCAGCCATTCGGACTGGGGACGTAACATTCCCTCAGGTCCAAGTGCCTTTCTCAGCTCGAGGTCGGGGTACGTCCCACCGAGTCAGCCCTTCGGACTGGGGACGGAACATTCCCCCAGATCCAAGTGCCTCTCTTCATTCGGGGTCGGGTTACGTCCCACCGAATCAGCCCTTCGAACTGGGGACGCAACATTCCCCCAGGTCCAAGTGCCTCTCTTCATTCGGGGTCGGGTTATGTCCCACCGAGTCGACTTCTTTGGACTGGGGATATAACATTCCCCAAGAGCCAAGTCTTTCTATCAGCTCGGGGTCGGGTTACGTCCCACCAAGTCAGTTTCTTTGGACTGGGGATGTAACATTCCCCCAGAGCAAAGTCATTCTTTTAGCTCGGGGTCGGGTTACGTCCCCCGAGTCGGTTTCTTTGGACTGGGGATATAACATTCCCCCAGAGCCAAGTCTTTCTATCAGCTCGGGGTCGGGTTACGTCTCACCGAGTCAGTTTCTTTGGACTGGGGATGTAACATTCCCCCGGAGCCAAGTCTTTCTTTTAGCTCGGGGTCGGATTACGTCCCACCGAGTCGGTTTCTTTGGACTGGGGATGTAACATTCCCCTAGAGCCAAGTCTTTCTTCAGCTCGGGGTCGGGTTACGTCCCATCGAGTCGGTTTCTTTGGACTGGGAATGTAACATTCCCCCAGAGCCAAGTCTTTCTTCAGCTCGGGGTCGGGTTACGTCCCACCGAGTCGGTTTCTTTGGACTGGGGATGTAACATTCCCCCAGAGCCAAGTCTTTCTTCAGCTCGGGGTCGGGTTACGTCCCACCGAGTCGACTGTCATCAACATGAAGGTGGCAGGAAGGACCAGATTTACGGCCAAAGCATTTTTTCTCTGCGGTTGCTGGAGTAACCACCGACAGATTCATCAGCACACCATCTTTTTTTATAGTTCCCGGCATCAACTCGCAAACTCGTTGTTACCGAGAACTAGGGGATAGATGTTGATGGTGTTTTTTAAGCACTATGTTATTTAAGGAGTACAGCAGGGGTAAAAGGGGTAATTCCCTTCTCGGTCGAAATCATTAATGCCGACCCGACCACAACAAGTAGAGACCGAGCACTTGATGATAGGTGACCGACCACTTTGGTTCGGATGACCGAGCATTATCAAATCGGTAGCAGCATTCCCGATTCAAATGACCATTATGACCGACCTCATGAAGACCGGGAATATGGCGGGATATGCTCCAGAAGATAAGTTATCCTACTTTCATGGGGAAAACTGATGAGTCAGTGTCCAAATAGGATAAAAGAAGTGAATGTAGTTTTAATTAAGAATCCTTATGGGAAAATGAAATAGTTTTGACTAGGAATACTTATGGGAAAAGGAAATTGTTTCAACTAGGAAATTCTTGTACAAATAGGAATATGATTTCTACACTATTATAAATAGAAGGGTAGAGTGTGCATAAGGGGAACAAGTTGGAAGAAGTAAAAAGTTGAGATCAAGATCATTATTGTGAGACTTGTAAACAAAAGAGAGAGCTGAGAAGCGTGTTTGAGTAATAAAAGTATCATCCTTTTTGCGCCTGTGGACGTAGGTCGGACCAAGATCCACTGAACCACGTTAAATCTCCTTGTCGATTGGTGCATTTATCTGTCTTTTGCTAAGTTTGCTTTTGGTCCCCCATAATCAAACAAATTCACTATTGAAGGAGGTACCTCGGAAGTGATATCACTGTATTGCCCCGAGACCAAAATCCGCCGTCAACAAACCATATTTTTTTTAATTATTTATAATATTCTTTTAAAAAAATAAATAAAAATATGATTCAACCGTAACCGAACCGTAAATCGTACGGTTCAATTATAATTTTCAACCGTGACCGAACTGTGTACAATCTAAATCCAAATAATGTGAATATTTACGAATTTTCGTCATTTAAATTCTATTACTTCAATAGAAGATATGGATTAAAAAAATGTATAAATGTTAGAACTAAAGCAAAGATTAAGATCAAGTCATGTAAACCAACAATTTGAAAATTTTTTATGGAAAAGGAACTAAAATTGCCACAAAATTTAAGAAACAAAAAGCTTTTATGATAGCATTGCCGGCTATATAATAAACCAAGAAGAAAAAGAAATTTGTTGTTATTTTAATGCAATTACAAAGTCAATATCATCTTGATAATTAAGATCATATCAATTGCATCACCTTATTGGAATGTAAGATAAACATTACATCTTTATATAATCACAAGTTTGACAATTAAGTCTCATTTTGAGATTTTGGGTTCGAATTCAGAGAGTGCATTTCTTATAAAAGTCTGGGGTAGTCGGGGATTTTACATGTTCCGCTAAAATCCGGAATGGATGATTTGATAATGAAATTTCCAACGATTTAAAAAAAAAAAAGTTTGACAATTAAATTGAAATCTCAACCAATCTATTATGTGGGTTCCTTTAAAAAATTTAAAGTAAAAGAAAGTGCCGAAAATCATTTACTAAGATTCTGTTTGGTATTGTCATGAAAATATTATGATGAACAAATGTGTGATTGATAAACGGTGATATATATATATATATATATATATATATATATATATATATATATATATATATATAGATATATATTTTATCATAACAATTCAATTTACTCCTTATTCATGTGAGCGGAATTCGAAACACACATCTTTTATTTCCATTAAAGAGAATTTATCAACTGAATTAGATAACACATTATTAAATTTTTTAAGGTGAATAAAAACTAAAAATCTTAAATTTTACAAAACTGATTTTTTTAGGAAATAAATAATTTTTTACCAGTAACATATACACTTTGTGTTTTGTTAAAAATATAATTTTATCATATGTTGATCGAGCCGCAAAACAAAACATAACCAAAGAAAAATCATAATTTTTTTTTTGTAGATGCACTTGTTGGTTATTAGATGTGTTGTTAATCATTTTATAACATACTTAATTCAATTAAATTGTTACTACTAAATATGCAATCAAACATAAACATAAAGATTTGGAAAAACCTGAAATTTATTGAAGAATATGAAAATTTAAACCAAGCCGAGATTCATCCGTCCTTAAGAACTTATTAGCCCCGCCTCGGTATTCTACGGATTTCTTGTGACTAATATTCTCTCAGGATAACTTGGTTGCTTCTTGTTGAAATGACATTTTTTTCTTCAAGAACTTGAACGTAGACAAAATGGTGGAACTCTCTAAAATATGGAAGAACCTTAGACTTTCTAATATGAATTTCTATTAGAGAATTAATGGAGTAAATTGAATAACTAAAATGAGGACATTATGCCTTTATTTATAGACATGGAGGGTTGCCTTGTAAATGTATCCTTATGTCAAAATGTACACCATTTTAGGAGTCATGACCCTCCAAAGAAGCCTTTCAACTCTAAAGGTCATGTCATTTCCACAAAAAGAATCATGCCTACTCATTCATATATATATATATATATATATATATATATATATATATATATACACACATACATTTTCATATTTAGGAAATTTATTACTGCACTTTGGGTCTCTAATGGTTATGCGTGTGAGTAAAGTAGACACCCAACAATTAGGGATGACAACTGGCCGAATATGATACGGGGACATCAGTACACTAATACTCGTAGCCGCGTCGTTTAATTAACTAATACGAAAATCATTTTCTTATCTGCCCCTAACACACTGAGCCCCTGTACGGTTCCCATTCACATGAGGATTTTCCCTCTATTTGGACAAGGATGCCAACACCTGTACTCGACCTGTCCAACGAACATATATAAAAAAATTATCCAATCATCCACCCCTAACGTACCGGCCCCCAACCCATGAGAATTTTTGCCAGTATTGCAGCAAAATTCCTTTAGTTTTGGGTCCCATTTAAAGGAACCCTTTTGATCTTTGCAAATCCAATTTCCAACTGAGTGAGCCTCACATTTACCATTTAGTCTTTGGTGGGAACCATTAGGGCTATGAATTAATGAATCCCAATTACCACATTGAGGTGAAAGCATGCAAGCAATAACTTATAATTTGTGTCATATGAGCAATAAGAATAAAATGTCCCAGATAAAGCTTGCACTCTATGGACTTGTGCAATAGAAGTTGATAACTTAATACACAAAGGTTCACTATCATGGGAAACAAACAGTAAAGTGCATTATTGCTCATCTAAAGTACATAATTGGTGTGGGTAACAAGCTTATTGCTTAGCATTCATAATGTTCTGGAGCGATTATCATCATCGAGTACCTGGAGGTAATGAGGCCTCTCATGCTTGTGCTTCTAGTTCTTCCTGAATCTCACCGTTGACCTCTTCTATACCTCCCGTTTCGGATATTTTTGTGATCCTCTGCAACTCATCGGTTACTTCAGAAGTTTGAGGAGTTTGAGATGCTGACTGATCACTAGTCAATTGTTCTGTCGGAACTGATTGTTTTGGCCTGCGTATGGCTTCGGCTGCTTCTGGCATTACAACAGGAGGTGGCTGGGGAGGAACCCATGTCCGCTGAACTGGTGGATCATTCGCTCGCACACCGTAGGGTCCAGCCTTGATTTCATCTTCATTCACATCTGTGATCTTCACATTTTTCCGCTGCCACCAAGGAACTGATAGACGGGGAGGAAATAGGTTTAGCAGCCTCCCGCTGGGCAGCATCTTGCTGCACCCCATTTGTTTGTTGCACAGGCTCCGCAGCTGAAATTAAAATTACGAAAAAGGAGAAATAATATTAACCATCAGCATAAACATCAATCAATCAAAATCAAAACCCATCAGAAACAATTTTGTTACATTTTGAAATCAAGTATGAGTTTCATAACATTAGTAATAATATAGGTGTTTGTAGAATCAGCACAAATTAACAATTTGTAGAATCAGCACAAATTAACAAATCTCCATAATATAACAATTCCATATTTCCCCTCAATTACACTTTCTTTCGAGCTTCTTATTGATAAGAATTTAACATAAGTTCATTAAACAACATACCTAATTCAATTTAAAGCTGACAAATTTCAACAATATTTAAGTAAAATTATAAATCAATTACATCAATTGAACAAGCGCCATAAAAAAAAAAAAAAAACCTGAGGTTGCGGAATTCTCAGCCGTGGGATTGGGATGAGGCGGAGATTGAGTGGCAATTAAAAAACGAAAAGCTCAAAACCCTGTTAACAATTATGAAAACAAAACGACGCTCGATTGAATTTGAAAGAAAAAAAATAGAATGAATCGAAATAGCGGAGCTAACTTACTGGAGATGATGATGATGATGATGATGATGACGTCAGTGAACTCAGAGTTCGTTTTTGATCATCTCGAAGCCAATTATGCTCCTTGGCTGATAGCAGTGACGCCAAAAACGTTGAGATAATATGATTTTGCTTGAATTTTTTTTTTTAGTTGGTGAATAATTGGAATTTCATTTTCTTGGCAAATGTACGTCTGTCCCGATAGATTGTCATCTCTATTAAGTTAAAATATCCCGTGAGATTTAAAAATATTTTCTTATTTCCAATAAAAAATATGATAAGAAATCAAGATAATTTTTTCTCTTCAATTAAAAAAATATATTTTTTTAATCATTTAAAATCTCATCGCCAAATCATTCATTCCGAACTTAAGCGGAATAGATAAAATTTCCGGCTATCTCAGACTCTTACAATAAATGCACTCTCTAGATTCGAACTCATGACCTCAAGATGAGATCCTGAATCATACACCACCAAATCACGTCATTTGAGGACAAACTCTCTTTCTCCTCTATCCATAAAGATAAAATGTAAGACTGATGCCAAAGATTTGTCGAAATATATATCAACTCATTATTTGAAAAACCATCAATCTCAAATAAAATTCGAATTTGATATCGTTCAATATAAAATTCAGGACGATTTTTGACATCACACGGATTAGGTCAAGATTGGCCCTATTGGGCTCCCATCAAAATTACTCGATTTAATGTGCACTGTGAATAAATCAGAAAGGTTATTTATGTTGTATCGTATTCTCTGCCGACTTCTTTGAGATTTAATGGTTTAACAAATAGCTTTGATTATGAATGAAAATATTATTCGATTATAATTGTGATTTTTATGGTTAAATAAATAATTTATTATCATACCAATTCATTATTCGGATAACAATATAATTCAATTTCAGTCCATTTCAATTATAATCTAATCACGATTCAAACGGTCCTAAAGTATCTTGAAATTTATATATCCTAAGTGAGTTCTTAAAATGAGGTAAAAAAATATTGTGGTCGTTGGACGGTGTGATTTCTCCTACACCAGCAGCTTGTTTGTTCATAGCAAATCTTTACCTAAAATTTCGTTTTGTCTTGAATTTTTTTTATGAAATGAAGATAACCGATGCCATTTTGTTTGTGAAATAGAAAAACTTGGTTAAGTTTTAATATATGATAGACAAAAGACGATTGTGGTTTGGTGATAAATGTCTTAAGATTTGATTGTCAGGTCATGAGTTCGAGTTCAGAGAATGTATTTTTTGTAAGAATTTGGGGCAGCCGGAGGTTTCACATGCTTCCCTTAAATCCGATCGGGTAATTTGATGGTGAGGTTTCCAACGTAAAAGTGTATTTGTATCAAACACTCTTTATTACTCATCATATATCAAAGGGATAATAACTCAAATAGTCCTATAAATTATGTGTTTTTTACATTTCAATTCTAAAGAATTTTTATTTATAATTTAATCTCGTTAGTTCTAATTTGTTAACTATAATGAAAGCTACTGACAAGGTTAGTTAAAGCTAAGCCAGCAGCTACCGTTAAGCCACGTCAGCGCTTTGGTTAGAGTTAACGGATTATGATTAACGAGAAGATACTTATTAAATTATAAATAAAAATAAGTTATTATCTCTACATCAAACTATTTTTTATTGTTTCACTCTTTTAGCCAACATATTTTACTTATTTGCCCGTAATAATTTAACACTTCTCAAATAGTTTCATTCAGTAAGAAAGATATCTGAAAATACTTTCAGTTTCTCTTATATTGAAAGTACATGGGAAAGTACCCGAAAATAACCCTTCAAAAAAAAAAAGAAGAAATATGAGTTTTGTACGTGGGATCCAACCAGCAAGAACAACAATTATAAACAGGGAAAGATGGTGAAAGGTGCCAGCTTTGAAGAAATATCAGATGCACATGCTCAGATAATTCTTGTTGGAGGGAATATTTTTCAGCCGCTATGTTTGGATTGATATAAGAAGATGATTTATAATAGAATGAAATCCGAAGGAATGGAACGGAACGGAATAGAATAGAATGAAGAATAATGTATCATGATTATGTTTACGAAAAAATGAGAGGTTTATAATATAATGTTCCAAAATATTATTTGGTAAATAAATAGTAATGGAATGAAATGTAACTAACTAGATTTAAAGACACTATGCTCTTTTATATTCTAAAAATAAAGAAGATAAATATTTTAATGCTATTTTCTCAATAGGCAAATTTGTTTTCACAAGTAATGTTAATTTTTTAAAGTTACGTTTCATCAACAACCCTCCGATTTGGGCGGCTTATTTTCAATGGCTCAATACCGTTTTTTGTTCCATCCCCTACCATCAATCCAATCCGTTCCGGCACAACCAATAATGAAGGGTCCAGAACTAATGCCAGATAATTTTTTTCCCTTCAGTCACCAACAGAAAAGGAATCATCATGCTCAAATCATTTTGTCAATTTAACTCACTGCTACTGGTGTTTCATTAAACTTCATAGGCATAGAAACATTATTTCAGAATTTATAAAAACTCTGCCATTGCCATGCCGAACGCTGTCATATGTATTTTATATAATTTAAAGGCGTAATACAAAGTTGAAGCAACCTTCAACCATGGAAGTATAAATCTTTAATACAATCAAAACCCCCCAGCCAGCAGTTATTTAATTCGCCCCCACTCCTTAAATCTAACCAAAACACCAACAACCTATTCTTATTTTCTTCTCTCTTTCCTATAATACATGACATTCGTACTAAATACAGATTAACATTGTCTTACCTCACTGCCGTCACTCAGCGTTTACACGAGAGTTGGCATCAATAAGGGTCTCCAACGATCGAGCTTTTCTGCTGCCAACTCTCCCTGCTTCTTTCAACAACTCAGCCAACCTCCTCTTCTCCTCATCCACATCGGGATTAGCTGTCCCAAGCTTTTCCTCCCTCATTCCAACAACAAAGTCCAAGATTTCAATTGCATCATCTAACCTGTGGTATAAACACAGCATGAATACAGTCAAAAATATGTATTTCTTGGAATTGTAATCTGGAGAAGTTGTTTAAATGTTAGTCATTCATTTCATCTATCGCAACTTTTAGCATCAGTGGGAAGCGAAGCAAATCTCAGCCGCTGTATCCATAAATGTATACATGTGGCCGAGTGAACAAAGTAACATAGACAAGTTAATTAAAAAATAAAAGGATCATCATGCATTAAGGATAATTATGAAACAAATTGACAGTAGTATATGGAAAATTATATGCAGCTGGAAGAAAATACTAGAAACATGGAGAGAACAGTACCTGCCAATTGCGTCATATGTGCCAGCGAGATTGCTATATACCCCGAGGGTGTCAGGATGATGGGGTCCACACTCTTGTTCCAAAATGGACCTGGCTTCTTCAAATAATTCTACAGCCTCGTTTATAGAATAACACTGCACACAAGCAAGCCCCATTTGGTTAAGAGCGACGCCAAAGAAGGCAGATTTTTTCTCGCCAATAGCTCGGAGTTTTGAAATCGCACTCTTGAAGGAGTTGTAAGAGTCAGAATAGTTCCTCAGCATGTAGTATATGACTCCCATCTGGGCTTCAATTCCAGCAATAGTGCTTTGCTGACCTGGAGTATCATTATATATCTTTAATGCCTTCTGTAGCAAACTGATTGCCTGCTCAAGCTCATTCATTGATTCATAGATGGCAGAAACATCAGTGAGACCACTTGCAATCTCTTCTGGGGGAACACCGGCTACAGGCTTTTCATAAATTCGAAGGGCATTCTCACAGTATGATTTTGACTCCCTCAATTTCCCTGTCCTGTTGTACATATCAGCCAAACGGACAAAGACTGAAGCTACAGCTGGATGATTCTCTCCTTTGTTGGTCTTAAAGGATGTGAGTGCTTTCTGATAGGCAAAAACAGCTTCATCATACCGAGATAATGACAAGTACGTATCTCCAATGCTGCAATCAACTGAAGCCACCTCTGCTTCCTGGCCGTTTGCTATCATGGTCACGCTGGCTAAAACAAGATGCTCAAGAGCAGCTTCATGATCACCCTTTGTGTCACATATAAGACCCATGAGCCTCCTATCTGCTGCCTCTTCAAGAGAAGCGGGAGAACCATTATCCCTATGAATGTCAACAGCCATCTGACAAAACCTCTTGGCTTCATCAAATCGCAGTGCTTGAACATGAGCTTCAGCCAAATACCTACATGTCTCACTAACTCTTGGGTCTGTTTCCCCCAGGACCTGTTTCTGGACCTCCAAACCTGTCATGTAGCACATTAAGGAATTCTCTAGCCGGCCTAACATTGCATAAGTATCACCCAACTGCATGTGGCCTGCAAATTTGGCAAGGGCATGCTCTTGGCCTTCCTCAATCACTGGAATCTCAATTGAGTGCTCAAGAACTGGAATCGCCTCATTATACTGGCCTAAGCTGCAGTAAATTGCTGCTGTAACATGCAAACACATGACCAGTTCTAAAATCGGCTTCCCATTTGCACAAATTTCCAATGATTTTGCAGCTCGAAGAGCTAATTCGAGAGCTTTCTGTGGATTATCACCTGAAGAGATCAACTCCCTAGCTTGCTTAAGCAAAAGTGGTCCAAGATCTGGCTTATCTAACCCGATTCAGATATATCCTCATCTTTCTGTAATTTCCCTTTCCGTTTTTTCATCGGTGTAGCTCCTGCATTTGATTTTTTAACACTCTTATCAATGAGGAGTTTCTCTGGAGGATTCTTTCCCTTAGAACTTGTTTTTGTTGATACTTCAGACTCTTTCTTTGAGTGACCTGAAGAGATGGATTTATTACCAACAGATTGGCTCTTCTCCAACTTTCCCGACTTCTTACTACCAGATGGATTACCTTTGTTTGAAGAAGAATTACTATGAGAATCATCCTCCGGTTTTCCCACCTCTTCTTCTTCCATTATCTCAATCTCCCTCATTTCTCCTCCAACAAGATGACGCAACTCCAAATCAATTCTAGAATCTTCACCATCAGATCCAAAGCTACGCATAGAGGGTGACTGATCAGAACTCTTTATATCACACACATTCTCATAAAGTTGCTCAATTGATGTGTCAACCACCTCATCGACAGGGTGATCAGGGCCAACACTACGAGGGCTCTGCGGACACAAAGTACTTTCGGGGGATTTGTTGGAAACTGAATTTTCTTTAACAGGCGTAAAGTTTCGGCATTCACTTACTACCCCTTCTTCATGAATGTCATCCATAATAATTCCAGGCATCCTTTTTCCCTAAAATCAACGAGAACTCTAGAACCAATATCTCATCTGCAACAAACATTCCAAATGCAATACACAATCCATCAAACTAACTGCGACATCAAATCCAAACAAGAGAATCACAAGTATTTTACATACCAACTACAAATATCAACATAATTTCTACATGTTAGAATTCAACCAAAAACAAATAATAATACACTTTTTTTTTTGAAATCGTTGGAAACCCCACTGTCAAACCACCAATTATGGGCTTAAACGGAGCTGGTAAAACCCTCAGCTGTCCCAGACTCTTACAAGAAACGCACATCTGGATTCGAACCCGAGATCCTGAACCCTACAGCACCAAACCACGCTCGGGACAATATTACACTTACTCAATCAAAAGTTCAACTTTTTTTATTTGAACTAATTCACTAATAAAACTTTCTAAATGATTGACAATAAATGAAAGAAGCAAACATGAATCAATCATTCCTGTGGACAACAGGACCTGGGCGACGCATGCTGTTCCTAGGCTCGTGGCCTTGTTGGAAGTACGGAGTAGCCAACAGAGGACTAAACCAGAGAATAATGGAGTCGCCACCCGGTGTGAACCGGGAAAATAAGATTTAAGGCCGCACTCACCCCTCGCAAGGGAAGACCTCAAACCATTGGGTTCGGAATGGTCCCTTACTCATGTCACTTGTAATGAAAGGATTTATGTAATAATTTAATTAAGCTTAAGTAACATTTATTTCCAAAAATATCATGCTTCTAGATTCATGTACATACATCAACAAGTTCATCACAACATGCAACATCACAAGGCAATCTCATGAACATATTTCAATCCTATGATATGGAAAACTAAGAACAACCTAATCATGCTTGAGTACTATCTCATGAACCTATTAACCAAATAACCTGCTAACAGCCTAATCATGCTTGAATACAATCCCGAGAACACATAGAATGGATAAATGCAGGGATACAAATAATATGGTTGGCTATATAACACAAGAAAGATCAACCAAGAGGCAATTATGCATGAATATGATAAGACAGACTCAGTTCAGTGTGTTCACGTTCGTGTCGCGTTCGTAAACGCGTTCGAACAGAAATGAAACAGAATGCTCACGTTCGTGTGGCGTTTGTTAACGCGTTCGAACGGAAATGAGACAGAATGCTCACGTTCGTATGGCGTTCGTGAACGCGTTCGAACGTAAGTGAGACCTAATGCATGATAAGGCAAAAATGCATGCGCGTTCGAGTTGCGTTCGTAAACGCGTTCGAACGGGAACAGACCTGATGCATGAAATGGGACGCAATACATAAACAGCAAGATAAAGGGGCGCGGCGAAGTACTGCCGTAAAGGTGGCCTTTTGAGGGCTCTTGATCTCTCAAAGAGAGGACCTTTAGACCAACATACTAAGCCCATGCGCGTCACATCACATCATGCATACAAACATAAAGACAATCATACTATTCTAAGTACGTCCGATTGAACGTGTCTTGCATCCAACCGAACACACATCAACCGGCGCGGCAAAGCATCGTGGTAAAGGGCTTTAACCGGTTTCGGGAGTCAGTGCCTGCATTGGGAGATTAGTAGTGTCTTATATATGTAGTATACCCGGGGTACTAGTATATAAGGGGCTGTTTCTCCGGTGTTCTGTTCCGAGGTATGTCTCACTCTAATTGATTATAACTCTTTTCAATTCAATTAACTATTTTTTTCCTTTTTTCTCTTGGTCACCTAGATATCATGCTACCTAGAACCAGAGGCAGAGGTGGACCCATACATAATCGGGCACCTCAGGATGTAAACACAGTACATGGATCAGAGGCACCTCCCCCTGATGTAGATAGGGGACAGAGGGAGGAATCGATACAGAAGGGGGTTATGAGAGCAGATGAGGCAGAACCGGTAGCTCAGTGAAATGAAGGATTAACTGTGGGAATTCAGCAACTTCAGCATGCCCTAGCAGACTTTACACAGTTAGCTATGCGACAGCAGCAGCCACCAGTCCCAGGGCCAAGAGCTGTAGAACCTGCAGTTCCTATTCCACCACCACCATCAGAACCTCATTTGGTTCACCAGACTGTAGATCCCCCAGTTATACCAGATATTATAGCTCTATTGCAGTAAATTATTCTCCATTTTTACCTAAGTTTTAGAGTCCTAAAGCTACATGCAAGCTTGAAAGAGTAACAAGTGAGCTTTAAAGGCCCTATTAGTGTAAGAATATTTGGTTTTAAGGTGAGAAATGTTAAACCCACTTGTTGAATTGTTGAATTTTGAATGAATTGATGCTTGAAAGATATTGGGAGCTTGTTTTTAGTCATGTATTTGTGGTTTTTGAGTTGGTAAAATAAGGGTTTGTGAAACCCCAAATTATAAAATCCCTAGGTGTGAAATTGAGTTGGGGTTTATAAATGATTATGTGATGGTGTAATTGATGTTGCTTGTTGATTTGTGAAGTAAGATTAAGAAGTTAAATAATTTTTTGCATGATAATATGTGTTTATTGAGCTAGAAAATCTGGTAGTGATGATCAAATTAGATAATGTTAATAGAGGGATGAAATGGGTATGTTGGGCAGTAAGTTTAATGAAGTCACATTCTGGACAGGTTGTGAATATTTATTCATAAGTCACATTTTTTATGTCGGATTGATGAAGCGTAAATTTTTTAGTAAACGAGACACATAGGAGAGTAACATATCCAAAATTTAGAATTTTTGGACTTAAGACGAGATCGGAACGAATTTTTGAAGTCGGCTGACCTGCTGTCTCAGTGTCCAGTTTTTCTGTCGGACAGCCCCTGAACTTCGGTCTATAAGTTGAGTTTCGGAAGTCAGAATCAAGATCCGTAAAAACCTATATAAACTAGATACATTATGGACAATTTCCGTAAAATATTAGCTCCAGATTCAACCCCAGTTAATCGCAATTAATTTTCAAGTTAGACATCAAGTAGTGAATTTTCTAGCGATTAGTAAAATATAAGTTCCTAATACCGCATTTGTAAAACTCCAAATCTAAGCCCGTAAAATTCATCGATATCATAGATATCTCCAACACTCTAGTAGATTAAGTGTCCATGCATTGCATAATCTTTCATGTGCTATAAAAATATTCTGGGTAATAAAGGAAAAAAAAACTAACGTTATTTTGGCTTTAGATCGACGTCAGGACACTAGGAAGTCACCTACACCACAACCGCATTTGAATTACAATAGCACTGTGAGTGGATACTTGTCTTTTATCTGGAGTATTTATTTCATAATTTTTAATAATGATTTCATATTACAATTTTTCGAATCTTGATTCGATGAATTTATATGCGAAATTATTGAATTCATGTGAGTTGAAAACATTATGATTTGAAATTGGTTTCAGATTAATTGCTTTAATGATGAAAATGATTTCAAAGATATGATTTTATGATTTTGGAGGCATGGGTGAAACACCCACCTCAGATGTAACTTGATACGGATATGGAATTGACGGATATGGAATTAACAGACATGATATTTATGGGTATCAGTATTGATATCATGTATAGACGTGTTCCCATGGGATACAGGACTAGAGATGACAGATGCCTCTAGATCCTGGGTATTGGGCTAGGGGGACTGTGAGTACAACGCCCCTAGACCCGGATATTTCAGAGACAAGTTGGTGGCACTGATAGCACCACTATTGTCTGGTTTAGTGGCTTGGGGGACTGTGTGTACAACGCCCCAAGACCACAGGATTATATACAGATTGACCGATGACATTTCTGATGATGATACTGATTTTTTCTTTATTTATTTCAAAAGTTTAGAAAAGGAAAAACTTTGATTTATGATTTAAGAATTTTGAAATATATTGTTTTGAATACGAGTATATCTAATACTGTTTTGTTTTCTGATTTTATAGCTCCACCACTGAGTTCTTTAGAACTCACCCCCCTCCCCACTCTCCAGATTTTGCAGGACGTTTCTTCTGGTGAGCCAAGACTATTTTTAGGGGACATGGATCTGGGACAGAATGCAACACTACAGTCACTAGTGTAGAACATAGAAACTGGGCGACGCATGTTGTTCTAGGCTCGCGGCCTAGTCGGGAGTACGGAGTAGCCCATGGGGGACTAAACCGGAGAATAATGGAGTCGCCACCCAGTGTGAATTGGGAAATGATTTAAGGCTGCACTCACCCCTCGCAAGGGAAGACCTCAAACCGTTGGGTTCAGAATGGTCTCTTACTTATGCCACTTGTAATGAACGGATTTGTGCAATAATTTAACCAAGTCTACACAACATACATTTGCAAAATAATCTACATCTAAATTCCTATACGACATATATCTAAGTTTGCATGCTTTAAAAATATGTCGGGAAAGCAGTAAACACACCACTAATGAATATCTTAAATTAAGACATGCAGAATAAATATGTGACCAAGAAATTTGGCTGTTCTCAATGTAGGACCTCGTATACCCGGTCAGACGTATTCCACGTCAACCGAGCACGCCGTGTCCGGGATAAGAAAATAAAATATAATAAAGGGTGCCCTCAGGTCTTACCTTTTAAGTCGCTTTTTGGGAGTGCATTTCACGGTGTCGGGAGGGTTATTGTTCCATTGTTTTCACTGGTCCACTGTTTCCACTGTTTTCTCGGGTTCATTATTTCCGCTGTTTTATCTGTTTCCACTGGCGGTTTCTCCTCGCTGTTTTCTCTGTTTTTGTCCACTATTTTCACGCTATTTTTGGGTTGGTTCAAAGGCTGTTTTGGTGTTGATTTTTGGGGTTGTTTTCAGGCAGTTTCAAGGCAGTTTGTGAGGGCTATGATAATGGACTGTTTGGAGAGGGCTGTGAGGGTAGTGTTTTAGGCGTTAAAGGTGGTTGTTTGTGAGGGCTGTGAGGGCAGTGTTTTAGGCATAAATCAGGGGCAGTGTGAGGGGTTCTTGACGTGAGGTTGAGGAGGTATGTGAGGCTAGTTTGTTGTCGGTAATGTGTGTAGTGGTCATATTTGGAAGGGTTGTTTTCAGAGGGTAGTAGGCGTATTTGGAGGGGTGCAGGTGTGGGGGCAATATGCGTGGCTGTTGTGGCTGTATGTAGGTGTGCTTGTTAGTTGTCTGTAGGGCTGGCTGAGTGGCGTTTAAGGGTTGTGTGAGTGGCACATGGAGAAGTGTTGATAAGGGGCTGGCATGCGTGAGCTGTGAGGAGACATGCAAGGGACGTGAGTTTAGGGTTTAGTTACACGAGCTGCTTGGCTGAGCAGTGGAATGGGCTGCTTGTTAAGGTTGTATGTGTGCGGTTCGGTGCCTAGGTTTGTGAGGGATTGTGGCGTGATGAGGGAAAGTGCAAGGGGGAAGAGGGCCAAGTGAGGAGACAATAGCGTGAGGCAGTAAGCTGATTTGTTCAAGGTGAGGGCTGTGATGGCTTGCGTTAAGGAGCAGTGGCACAGGCGTCAAATGGTAGTGTGTTTGAGGGGCAGTGGATGCATTATTGAGGAGGTAAGAGGCTGTTCGAGTAGGGTGCTTGTGTGAAGAGTGGACTGTGGATGAGTGAGGCTGTGATGAGTGAACTGTAGGTGCGTTTATGGCAGTTATGTGAAGTGATTTGGGGCAGTTGCCGAGAAGGCTTTGTGGTGATGGAGGGCTTTCTGCGTGAAGGGTAGCTATTAACGTGAAACAATGGGAGTGGCTGTGTTGAATAGTTTTGTTCAGGTTGTGGTTGTGCTTAACGTGGCCATGCGTGGGAGCGTTTATGGCTTGCTTTTGTTGTTTAGCGCGTATGGTAAGCTTGGCTTATGTGCATTTGGTAGCTTGGTCAGTGGGCAGTGGCTTATTTGAAGGTGTTTGGCTCTGTTATTGCATGAAGAATGAGGGGTAGCGAGGGTTTATTTGATTAGGCTGTGCATGGTGTTGTTTTGAATGGAGGGTAAGTGGCTTTTGATGAGAATGGGGAAGGGTTTCACGTGGATTCTTCAAGCCAGAGGAGCAAGGGTTATTTGCTTCTTATTTATAATGGTTGAGGGTTGAGGTGAAGAGTGTTTATTAATTAATGGTTCATTATTTGGTTAAGGGTGGGTGATTTATTGGGGAGACAATTTATTTAATGGAGAGAGACTTTAGTTTTTTGCTTTTTGAAAAGGGAGGTGAATCATTAATGTTTTTTTTGTGTTTGTGTGAGTATTTCACGTGGGTGGCTTGACCTTAAGTGCTTGTTTGTTGAATTGTTTATGTTTTGTTGACTTAGTTCGGCTTGAGGTGTCTAGGTTATTTAATGGATTTGTTTTATTTAGGTTTGTTTGCATGGAAGTAGGGTGATTTTGCATGTGAGGTTTATTAAATTGGTTTGGTTTAGTGTTTATTCACGCGGGTTTGGGTTATTAAATTGATTTTGTTGAATTCTTGTAGTGACGTGGGGCAATGGTTTAAGGTTCGGGATGGGGATAAATTTTGAAACAAAGGTACAACGAGCAAATCCAAGATTAAACGAGCGAATCAAATCCAACGAGATGTCAATTATTGACTCTTCCCTTCCGATGTCCGTTTCCTGCGACTTCCTGATATAAAAGGTAGTGCCTCCGTACGAGGCTCATCATCGGGACTTATATGCAAAAATGCAGTGCCTACAGTCGCCCCCACTTTGATGGGACTTGTGCAGTGTGTGACAATGACAGTCCTATCAAAGTTCGTGCAATGCATTTTTACTTATCTGGATCGCCAGCTGCCACCTGACTTGCCTGTCACTTCAAACTGAATTGATGATGCAGTGGGCCTCGACCCTGGGACGCATCCCGAAACTGCAACTGATGTGAGGGCCTCGACCCTGGGACGCATCCCGTAACTGATGATGATTGAATTTTGGTTGCCAGCTGCCACCTGACTTGCCTGTTGGTGTTGAATTGGGTGGATGAGAGGTGGTCCGTTCTCGGACCGAAGAGTGGGTCTTATTCCCGAATTGAATTTGAGTTGTGTTGTGATGTGGGTCTTGTTCCCAATTTGAGTTCAGTGGTTCTGTGGGTCTTGTTCCCAATTTGAGTTCAGTGGTTCTGTGGGTCTTGTTCCCAATTTGAGTTCAGTGGTTCTGTGGGTCTTGTTTCCAATTTGAGTTGTGTTGTGTTGTGGGTCTTGTTCCCAATTTGAGTTGAGATAAGGGTCTTGTTCCCTGAATTGCATTGAGATAAGGGTCTTGTTCCCTGAATTACGGGTCTTGTTCCCGATTTGTTGAGTTGTGGGTCTTGTTCTCGTGGGTCTTGTTCCTGTTTTGAACTGAGGGTATTATTCCATGAATTGTGTTGAGGGTCTTGTTCCCTAAATTGTGGGTCTTGTTCTCAATTTGTTGAGTTGTGGGTCTTGTTCCTGTGGGTCTTGTTCCCATTTTGAGCTGAGGGTCTTGTTCCCTGAATTGTGTTGAGGGTCTTGTTCCCTGAGTTGTGGGTCTTGTTCCCGTGGGTTTTGTTCCCGTTTTGAGCTGAGGGTATTGTTCCCTGAATTGTGTTAAGGGTCTTGTTCCCTGAGTTGTGGGTCTTGTTCCCAATTTGTTGAGTTGTGGGTCTTGTTCCCATTTTGAGCTGAGGGTCTTGTTCCCTGAGTTGTGGGTCTTGTTCCCGATTTTGAATTGAGTTGTGGGTCTTGTTCCCTGAACTGAGTTATGGGTCTTGTTCCCTAATTTGAGTTGAGGGTTTTGTTCCTGAATTGTGGGTCTTGTTCCCAAATTGAGTCGCAGGTCTTGTTCCTGATTGTGGGTCTTGTTCCCAAATTGAGTTGCAGGTCTTGTTCCTGATTGTGGGTCTTGTTCCCAAATTGAGTTGCAGGTCTTGTTCCTGATTGTGGGTCTTGTTCCCAAATTGAGTTGCAGGTCTTGTTCCTGATTGTGGGTCTTGTTCCCAAATTGAGTTGCAGGTCTTGTTCCTGATTATGGGTCTTGTTCCCAAATTGAGTTGCATGTCTTGTTCCTGATTGTGGGTCTTGTTCCCAAATTGAGTTGCAGGTCTTGTTCCCGATTGTGGGTCTTGTTCCCAAATTGAATTGCAGGTCTTGTTCCTGGTGTGGGTCTTGTTCCCAAATTGAGTTGAACTCAATGTGGGCTTTGTTCCCGAACTGTGTTGACTGTGGGCTTTGTTCCCGATCTGTGCTGAGAGTGGGCTTTGTTTTCAAACTGTGTTGACTGTGGGCTTTGTTCCCGGTTGTACTGAATGTGGGCTTTGTTCATGAACTGTACTGAATGTGGGATTTATTCCTTGGGCTTTGTTCCCGAATTGTTGAATGTGGGCTCTGTTTGCATTTTCCGTTTTCTCATTTTTTATTCGTTGAATCCTATGAAAACAAAACACAAAAAGGATGCAAGTGCGTTACTTGTATGCATGCATGCATGAATGAATTTCCTATTCCATCGGGTTAGGTCTTCTGCCAGTTCCCCCGGTGTCCTTTGCTTATAACTGTCTTTGGTCGCCCCCTGGGTCTGCTTACAGTTTCCTCCTGCTGGTTCTTTTTTGGTGTTTGTTCAGTCCTCTTCTGTCTCATGGCCCAAGTTTTCGGTACATCCCTTATTCGCGGAGTGGTAGACTAGTCGCCCCCAGTCTTGGTTTAGCTTTTTGTTCTTCGCTTCTTGCACTAGGTCAAAGTAGGTCACATGATATGACATTCTACATCATCATATTATATCACATGTTACGGAATAGTCCCAATAGTTATACATATTATTGCCCTCAAAGAATGCCCAGTATTGAAACCAGAGAACCTGCAACTTAAATCTGATTTTTTGAATAAATGATCTAGACCAGACTCAAAGTGCGTGTGTGCCGAGACTCTTTCACAGTTTAATCCTTAAGTAAGTCAACTCGATGATTTCATCTCGGAGAATTGGATCAGTGGGTCTAACCAACCTAGACTTCTTGATCATACTCTGTGATTACTTCCGCGTACTCAACATGATAAGGTCTTCTTCTTTTCTTTTCTTGTCTCTTTCTTTTCATTTTTGAATATTTTTTTTTCGACACACCTACCCTTTAAGGTAGAATTTCTCCTCATGATGGTCCTAATACTCGCCCATGGGTAGCTTCACGCTTATCGGTTATAGGTGGTCTATTTTTTTATTTTATTTTTAGAGACTTTTTCTTTATTTCCAACCATATCATATATCGTAGCATGAGTAAACCAGGATGGACATCCAGGCAAACGGTCATTCACTGATCCGCCATCTCTTCAACTAGTTATCTTGTCGACTATTTAGGCTTCCACTGCTAAGATCTTATAGTGAAGTGCTTATGATTCTAGCATAGATAAACTATTCAAAGCATCAGATAAAAGCACATCAAAAGTTTATCGTTGCTAAGATTTCATCCTAAAGCAAACGATTTCATCATCGGACTTATGTCTAACTATCAAAGACTAAAAACAATCAATTTTTTTTCTTTCTACCATTTTTTTCTTCATTTTCTTTTCTTTTTTTTTTGTTGAAGGCCCCCAAATGGTCTTTCTATTCCTGCCATAAAGTTTTCTGTTCCTCGGTTTCCCTTTTCCCCGATATCCAGGTTTGCTAAACTCTTTTTGACAAATTATTCTTTCTTCTCTAACCCAACGGATATCTATGATGGCTTTTAAGACACAGGGGTTAACATAATGCATGTATGCATGAGATGCATGAGATGTGTGCGATGCATGGAATATATAAGTCGGCCCATTATCATTTTAAAGCATTTAATCATACTATTGCGCAGTGCAAACTTGTCCCAGTTGAAAAGGCCCAACAAGTTTATACTTTTACGATACCATGGCTAAATAACTTCAAATAATAAGAGGCCTAAACACAAAGTGACCCATCGGCATTTTAGAAGCTTTTGGCCCAATTGTCAAAGGACATGAACTTGTCCCAGTTTAAATGGCCCAACAAGTTTACATCTCTTGACGAAAAGTCCAACTGAATCCAAATGATGATGGTCCTAAACACAAGCATAAAGAAATAACTTTTATTGGTTGTACAACTAAGGTTCACATGTAGGTTTTAGGAGTGTAAACAAAGGCTCTCGCTGACGAAGGATTGCCCACAACTAGGACTCCCCACTCAAGGGTTCAAACGACCAAGTGAGCGCACCTTTTTTATACCTTACAGTACGTGCCAACGAGTTATGGTGTGTGACTGACTGTCAAATGGATTTCCCGTTGTAGATTCCCCAGAGGGAGGGTGGAGCGAGGCTCTCTTAAATACCCAAGCCTCTTAGGCTATTATCGCTTGGTGACAGGAATAAATAACGAGTCCTCCAAATTAGTCTATCACAATAGGCTACGAGTAGATGATTATCTAGGTGCCTTCACAGCTTTTCCTTATAGAAAGGTAGTGAGTGAAGGAAGACACCAAACCATCACCTAGATTTAATAATGCATTTGATTAAACTCCCTAAGCCCACAGTAGACATAGTTAATTTAAAGCACAATTCACAAAGATTATAAGACATTATTTTGGGGCCGATTCTCTATCCCCAGTGGAGTCGCCAGACTGTAGAACATAGAAATTGGGCGGCGCATGCTGTTCTAGGCTCGAAGCCTAGTCGGGAGTACGGAGTAGCCCACGGGGGACTAAACCGGAGAATAATGGAGTCGCCACCCAGTGTGAACTGGGAAATGATTTCAGGACGCACTCACCCCTCGCAAGGGAAGACCTCAAACCGTTGGGTTCGGAATGGTCCCTTACTTATGCCACTTGTAATGAACGGATTTGTGCAATAATTTAACCAAGTCTACACAACATACATTTGCAAAATAATCTACATCTAAATTCCTATACGACCTATATCTAAGTTTGCATGCTTTAAAAATATGTCGGGAAAGCAATAAACACACCACTCATGAATATCTTAAATTAAGACATGCAGAATAAATATGTGACCAAGAAATTTGGCCGTTCTCAATGTAGGACCTCGCATACCCGGTCGGACGTATTCCACGTCAACCGAGCACGCCGTGTCTGGGACAAGAAAATAAAATATAATAAAGGGTGCCCTCAGGTCTTACCTTTTAAGTCGTTTTTCGGGAGTACGTTTCACGGTGTCGAGAGGGTTATTGTTCCGTTGTTTTCACTGGTCAACTATTTCCACTGTTTTCTCAGGTTCCCTATTTCCGCTGTTTTATCTGTTTCCACTCGCAGTTTCTCCTCGCTGTTTTCTCTGTTTTTGTCCACTGTTTTTAGTCTATTTTTGGGTTGGTTTAAAGGCTGTTTTGGTGTTGATTTTTGGGGCTGTTTCAAGGCAGTTTGTGAGGGCTGTGATAATGGACTGTTTGGAGAGGACTGTGAGGGCAGTGTTTTAGGCGATAAAGGTGGCTGTTTGTGAGGGCTGTGAGGGCAGTATTTTAGGCGTGAATCAGGGGCAGTGTGAGGGGTTCTTGATGGAAGGTTGAGGAGGTATGTGAGGCTAGTTTGTTGTCGGTAATGTATGTAGTGGTCGTATTTGGAAGAGTTGTTTTCAGAAGGTAGTATGCGTATTTGGAGGGGTGCAGGTGTGGGAGCAATATGCGTGGCTGTTGTGGCTGTATGTAGGTGTGCTTGTTAGTTATCTGTAGGCGCATAGAGAAGTGTTGATAAGGGGGTGGCATGCATGAGCTGTGAGGAGACATGCAAGGGACGTGAGTTTAGGGTTTAGTTACGCGAGCTACATGGCTGAGCAGTGGAATGGGCTGCTTGTTAAGGTTGTATGTGTGCGGTTCGGTGTCTAGGTTTGTGAGGGATTGTGGCGTGATGAGGGAAAGTGCAAGGGGGAAGAGGGCCAAGTGAGGAGACAATAGCGTGAGGCAGTAAGCTGATTTGTTCAAGGTGAGGGCTGTGATGGCTTGCGTTAAGGAGCAGTGGCACAGGCGTCGAATGGTAGTGTGTTTGAGGGGCAGTGGATGCGTTATTGAGGAGGTAAGAGGTTGTTCGAGTAGGGTGCTTGTGTGAAGAGTGGACTGTGGATTAGTGAGGCTGTTATGAGTGAACTGTGGGTGCGTTTAGGGCAGTTATGTGAAGTGATTTGGGGCAGTTGCCGAGAAGGCTTTGTGGTGATGAAGGGCTTTCTGCGTGAAGGGTAGCTATTAACTTGAAATAATGGGTGTGGCTGTGTTGAATAGGTTTGTTCAGGTTGTGGTTGTGCTTAACGTGGCCATGTGTGGGAGCTTTTATGGCTTGCTTTTGTTGTTTAGTGCGTATGATGGTAAGCTTGGCTTATGTGCGTTTGGTAGCTTGGTCAGTGGGAAGTGGCTTATTTGAAGGTGTTTGGTTGTGTTATTGCATGAAGAATGAGGGGTAGCTAGGGTTTATTTGATTAGGCTGTGCATGGTGTTGTTTTGAATGGAGGGTGAGTGGCTCTTGATGACAATGGGGAAGGGTTTCACGTGGATTCTTCAAGCCATGGGAGCAAGGGTTATTTGCTTCTTATTTATAATGGTTGAAGGTTGAGGTGGAGAGTGTTTATTAATTAATGGTTCGTTGTTTGGTGAAGGGTGGGTGATTTATTGGGGAGACAATTTATTTAATGGAGAGAGACTTTAGTTTTTTGCTTTTTGAAAATGGAGGTGAAGCATTAATGTTTTGTTGTGTTTGTGTGAGTATTTCACGTGGGTGGCTTGACCTTAAGTGCTTGTTTGTTGACTTGTTTATGTTTTGTTGACTTAGTTGGGTGTGAGGTGTCTAGGTTATTTAATGGATTTGTTTTATTTAGGTTTGTTTGCGTGGAAGTAGGGTGATTGTGCATGTGAGGTTTATTAAATTAGTTTGGTTTAGTCTTTATTCACGCGGGTTTGGGTTATTAAATTGGTTTTGTTGAATCCGTGTAGTGACGTGGGGCAATGGTTTAAGGTTCGGGTTGGGGATAAATTTTGAAACAAAGGTCCAACGAGCAAATCCGATATTAAACGAGCGAATCAAATCCAAAGAGATGTCAATTCTTGACTCTTCCCTTCCGACGTCCATTTCCTGCGACTTCCGTGACATAAAAGGTAGTGCCTCCATACGAGGCTCATCATCGGGACTTATATGCAAAAATGCAGTGCTTACAACTAGTACTATGGGTTCATCATGTTGTATCTACATTCATATAGAATGTAGCTTCTTTTGGGATTCTGTGATGTTTAGTTTATGTTTATATGTGTGGTTGTACCGCATCTGGATTGTGTATGTGTTATGTTTAATGTTTCATGCAGTTAATCTCTTTTGATGATAGTGTGTTTAAAAAGGATTGGTTGATTTCCGGTTTCAGTTAGAGGCTTAGGTGGCAGTGGAACCTGTCATCTGCCGGTAACATTCCAGATTTGGGATGTTACATTATTGGTCTGGATTTTTACACCAACCTCACTTTTCTAAATCAAAGGTCATAGCATGTCGTGTAGGAGTTCGTAATACATTCAGGATTCTGATCAATCCATATATGACCATCTAGTATATCAAAATGAATTTCTTTATTTAACGGATATTATAAGAAATTCATTTCTATCTGGATTCAGTCCTATATGATCACATTATATAAGGTGTCTTCATTCTCATGTTACCACATGGATGAACCCTGATCAAGGTCGCCATATATTTATATAATGGACCACAGTTATAGATACAACACAAATAACGGACCCGCTTTATTAGTTCTTTATGCACTATTTTAGATTACTAACTTCAGACTTAAATCCTCTTGTGTGCACATAAGTAATGAATGATAAATAAGACAATTAATAATATGCGATTTAAATCAAAATAATTGATAAATGAATAATGCATCTTTTATTTCAAACAAACAATTCAGTTTACAAATTATATGAAGTTTTATGACATATATCCCAATAATGTAATCATATCGTGACCAATATGGACACTTCTAACCAAATCCCATTTTTATGTTATATGCTTTCACATGCAAAATATTTAATAAAGCTTTTACTTTCAAAATGGCTGGGTCACTGGGTCAATGGGTGGGTGGGTGCCATGACCCATGACTAGCTGGTTTGAAATTACAGAGCCGGCAAAAGCAGTGACTATTTTTCTAACTGTGGCTCATCAACCCAATATTCTAAGCTTAGCTTTTTCTTAGCACTCGTATTAATTGATTACATATTATAAATTGATACAATATATACGAATAATAACTTTTGTGAGTGTTGTTCTTGTTGACCATTTGGTCTTTTTGGATGCGCGGTAAGCACATATCATTTTTAAGGAATTAGAATCAGAGTTGAATTTGTATTGAGTATTGGATCAACAATGAGATAAATGGAACTCATGTAGAGCTCAATACTGAATCTTAATCTTTTTAATACCCAATATTGAAGTTAAATGCTATTGACCGTCGTAGTTTTTGAATAATATTTGAAATTCAAAAGAACTATATGGAGGGGCCGTTTAACAACTAGAAAAAAAAAACTCGAACCGGAAAATTAAAATAAAAATATATAAATTTTGTTAACAAGTGTTGTTAACGATGTAAGAATTTAAGATTGGAGAATTATCAATCGTATACCCAATATTTGGTATGTTATTAAAAATATTCAAATCATGTAACTGTATTCACCAGTCCTTCCAAAGATTGAAAAATCTGTTAAATTTGGGTATACGATTGAAAAATATGTCAAAATCAATTTCAGGATATAGAAATGTTTGTTATACTTTTTAATCTTTAGGTAGACTTGTGAATAAAATTTTAAGTTTATGTGTTTTTTCATAACTTAACAAACATTGAATATACGATTGATAATTTTCCTATAAGGTATTTTTTGTTTTGGATTTTTGAAGGTTTAGGATCTTTATCAATACCAATTAATATAGAGAAGGTGTCTGTATGTGTGTATATATATATATATATATATATATATATATTGAGGAGCTACAAGAAATTCTATTAATAACATCACAAGTATTGAAATTACATAGTTATTTCAACTCGAATACAACATACTTAAGACTACTGTAATGCTCAAGTTAGGACAATTTATTTACTAAGTATTCCTCGTACACGGTAGCAAAATTGATTCACAAATAAATTCCTAGGGCATAAGAGGAATTATAGAACTAGCCTAATCTTCCATCTCAGTTCAAAGTCAGTGAATACAAATTCCTAACTAGAAACGAACACATAATACACAAATTAAATATAATTTTTTGCATCAATATATATATATATACACAATCTAGTACAAGGAAACCTCACAAATCCACAGAGAAGCCCCAGCGTTCAATCTTTATTTCCAATGTTTGCTCTACTATCAAATTTGAATAGATCTTTTATAAGCTACAGAAAATAGATATATATTTCTACGAAACCATCAATATAAACACCTAATATGTGATTAGAATTTAAACTATCCCACATAGATGGATCCACAAATTCACAGATCCGGGAAACAAAATTTTCCCATAACAAACAATAAAAACAACCCATAAGACAAAGGGGAAATATGGAGAATAAAAAAATAAAAACTCAAAAACAAAGAAACAAAGAAACAATAGAGGGGGGAAATAGAAGAAGAAAATGGGTTATGAGAGAAGGGGTGAAAAGAAAGAGGGGAAAAAGGTGGGAGAAAAGTAAAATGTAAAAGAAAATGGAGAGGGGAAGAAATGAGAGGGAATGAGAAAGAAAGAAATAGAAGCAAATAAATTTAACATCAATGAAATTTTGGTGATCTTAATTCAATAAAAATATGTTAAATCAAATCAAAACTAGCAAAGATATTCAAATATTATAGGTGTTAAGCCCTTATCAAACCCTAGCTACCTTCCAATGGATTATAACTAATTACCTTTAAAGCAAATTATTTATCAGAAGATAACATTTTTAAATTTGAAATTACTTAATTATTTATGTAAATCAGAATGTCATGCAGCTATTTATTAAATTAATTAATTTTTTTTTGTCACAAATGGATTCTAATTCTCCATAATTGAAGGAACATGCACATGCATGGATAACTACGTGTCTGCATTAGATGATCCAAAATTTAATAAATTAATATAATTTATAGTACATAATATATCCCTAATCCGTACATAATCTTGGCTGGTGGGTAACCAATTAGCTTTGCTTTTGAAACAAAATTAAAAATTAAAAATTAACATAGATTAGATGTAATAAGTTGACATCATGTTCATGTTGTTTTAACTTTAAGCAGCTATTAAGAGACTCTCGGTGACAGTTTCTTTCCGTTTCATTTAAAAATTTATTAAAACGTATGTTATAATTTAATGAAAATATCAATTTAAATACACGCTAAAATAAATTGTATATGTTATTTTTTATCTCTCCTGTTGTTAGTTGAACAAGAAAATAAACAGAGTAATGCTTTGATAAATGCAAAAGGAAAGGAAATGAACTGCTACATTACATTACTGCTGAACATTACAAGTTCTTTTAAACATAAAATAAACTCCAAAACCTAATAACTACCCACTAGAACAACAGAACAAATATAGAAAAATAACCAACTCCACATCAGCAGTCCTAAACACGTTATCTAACATCTCCTTCACTAAATCAATATTCTATTTACGTCAAACGATCAAACTTGCTATTTATGACATTTGAGTTTGTAGAGTTCAAGACTCCATAGACTCAAAGTCTTTTTATATCATGTTTAAATGTGTGAATATATGGATAAATGTTTATCGAGAAGTGAAAGTAGGTCTCTTCCGAGAGGTCCGATAAATTTCCGAACTCATATTTAGCGGACATTATTATAAGTATATATATCTAGTTTATCTCAATAGATTTCAATCAGTCGGTTCTAATTTCTTGTATGAATAAGAAGGATAGAAAATTGTTGGTGTAATTTTTTTAAATAAATAAAATATAGGTGTACATGATTGAGAATAAGTGTCATGTAGTTGAGATTTGAACATGGCTGATGAAAGGATACCACGTGAACTTTTATCATCATCATCATTTCTTGGTTTCATGAAGATTTGTTGGGCAAGACTCAAGAGATCAATTACAAACCTCGTTTCAAATTGAGGAGGGCTTGCTTGGTTTGATTTGGATGCATTGCAATTTTTTTCTTACTGTTGAAAATTCTTCTAAATGTTCATTGTTCATTAAGGGTATATTTATCTTTTGGATGGATTGGGTGCATGTGAGGGGTACAACCCTTTGGAGGGTTGCACCCCACCCCAAGGGGTGACCTATTGGGACCCTTCCATACCTTATAAAAGAGGCATCATATCCAAATACAAGACAAGGAAAAAGAAATCCGAATTTGTGAGTCATTTGTTTTGTCTGGTTTTTGAGAGAAAATTCCACCATTTCCTAGTTCAAACACTTGTTAAGGAGTGCACCTTGAACAAGAAGCAACCAAGTTATCATGGGAGGACATTGGTTAATTCGAATCCGTGAAGCACATGTGACGGAGGCTAATAAGTTCTTAAGGACAGAGAGATCTCGACTTGGATTCGTCATTGCATTTTCCATGTTTTCTATAGTTTTCATATTTTAGGGTTTTATGATAGTTTGATTGGTATTTTCTGGTTTAATTTTTTTGAAGCATGTTGTCTTAATGTTTAATGACACTAATCAGCCCACAATCTTAAGAACTTATAAATCTAGTGTTGTTAAATAGTAATTCACATGTTAGGTAAGAAAATTTCTGGAAAAAATACGGACTGTGCATGAAAAACTCGTAGGGCGTTCGAACGCCCGACGAACGCAAAGGCTAAATTCTGAAATTTCGTAAGAACGTTCGAACGCATCTTCAAACGCCACTCGAACGCAAGTCTTCTACCTAAGAATGTTCGAATGCGTCCTAAACGCAACTCGAACGCAAACTTTCTGGAATCATTCCGTTCGAACGCGTTCTCGGACGTTATACGAACGTGAACTCACTGGAATTATTCTGTTCGAACGCGTTATAGAACTCTACAGGAACGTGAACTCACTGGAATTATTCTGTTCGAATGCGTTATAGAATGCTACACGAACGTGAACTCTCTGGAAACACTTAGTTCGAACGCGTTATCAAACGCAACACGAACGTACACACATTGGACAGTCTCGTTCGAACGTAGATACGAACGCGAAACTAACGAAATAGTCCTGGAAATGTTATAAACTACAAAGACTTATATTAACTTAGTAAATCATATACTGAAACACATTAATCTTGGTAGTATAGATTCAAGTTATTATTAGGTTGTTCAATTATCACAAGCATAGACATAATGATAAAGTTGATTGAGTGTTGTATATTTGGGTGAGAATTTAAAGTGTAATCATACACAAGAAATTTCATCCAATCTTGATTGACACTTACACATATCTACACATATCGTATATTGTCTGTGCTATTAAATAAGTGTAGTTTTGGGTTTGAATTACTAAGAGATCCTTTTGAAAAAGTGTTTAAAGAATATTCTGTCAAAAAGGCGATAAGAGCCTAAGTGGTCAGGGATTTAAGTGGTTACTCTAGACCCCCCTCGTCCTTTGGGAATATTCGTTTATTCATTTTTCTAAAGAATCTTTAGTAGAAATTCAAGGACTTGTGTTTATTGGAACCGCCGTCCAATAGAACAACAAGTGGGAACCTAATATATCACTTTAAAAAAGATCATTCATTGATCGTTGTTCAATTCATCTTTTGTAGACTAATTGACCCATGTTGGTTTTTCCAGTTACAAATGGATAGCGGAAACATCACAGTACCGGTCTCTCATGGAGAAAAGCCGGAGAAGTTTGGTGGGGCAAATTTCAAACAGTGGTAGAGCAAAATGTTGTTCTACTTGACAACTCTCCAGTTGGTCAATTTCCTTAAAGATCTTTCGGATCCTGTGGAGGGTGAATCGGAAACGGCCAAGGAACTGCGAGAACGGACATGGCTGTCTGGAGACTTCCTGTGCAAGAAATACCTTTTGGGTGGTCTTGAAAATACCATGTACAATGTGTACCAAGTCATGACTTCTACGAAGATTCTCTGAGAATCTCTCGAGAATAAGTACAAAACCGAGGATGCCGGACAAAAAAAAAATTTCGTGGGTAGGTTCATGGACTACAAGATGGTATATTCAAGGACGGTGATGTCTCAGTTGGGAGAACAACAGTTGATCATTCATGAAATACTTGATGAGAGAGAATGAAACTCTGTGAGATGTTTCAAATTGCCGCATGTTGTGATATTTTTATATCGTACCGCAAGTGTACGGTGTCAAGTTTTAGTATAAATGAGTTTAGAGTGTCGAACCCACAGGGATTGCGTTAATTCGCACTAAGTACTACAACTGATAATCCTAACTTTATTTAGAAAATATTTAACAAAGATTTAATTATATAAATAAAATATAAAAATAATAAAATAGGAGGAACTAATACGATAGAGATTCTGGATCATGATTTCACCTAACTGTCTCATATGTATTTGTCATGCCAATTAATCATTGTTCAGTTATATTGTTTATAAGTCAAGATCCTAAAATATCCACTCCCTCTCTCGAGTGCCGAGTGAAAATATCATCAACTACAGACTTCGATATCTCTATAAAAATCCAGTAGTTAACAACTCATTACGCTTTGTGATTCTATGTTAACGACTTCAAAGGATTACAGATTCTCTCGAACTCTATAAAATCCTGGGTCATATTCTCTAGATCTATTCAAAATCCCCTCTCTCGAGTGATAGATTCTAAACATTCATCATCTTCAATTGTGGCCAACAATCAAGAAGCATTAAACTTAAAAGAATATAAATAAATTAATAAAACTTCATAACAAAATTGATAAATAAAATACAAGGTTCAAGCATCGATTACATCATTCTCCAGAATTAAGGAGTTAATTCATGACAAAAGATAAAAAAAACAATAATAAACAAGTCATGAATCTAAAGGAAATCATTAGAGTTCTAAGAAAGAAATAAGAAGATAAAACCTGAATTGAATCTATTCCTCTCGTCGCTCTTCAATCCTCTCATTGGATCTCTAAACATATTTATTTCTGTGTTTTGTGCAGTGTATTAGCCTCCCCTTAAAGAAATAAGAAGATAAAACCTGAATTGAATCTATTCCTCCTCGGACGTCACCGCCTCTGTTTCCTCTCGTCGCTCTTCAATCCTCTCCTTGGATCTCTAAACATATTTATTTCTGTGTTTTGTGCAGTGTATTAGCCTCCCCTTGAGTGTTGGATGGACTATTATATTTATAGTGGAGGTAGGGAGTCATTGGGAATCATTATGGATCTTAGAAATCCTAAAATTCACTTTCCTGATACGTGCATGTCTTCTTACGCAGCACCACGGCTCTAGTTATTGGTGCCACAGCGCCATTCTCTCGGCATTCAGTATGGACACCTGACACGTTAGGCGCCAAGGCGCCTTATGTTGCCTTCAATGGGGCGCCATGGCGCCCACTTTGTTTTTGTCAATGGCGCCATGGCGCCTTATTCTCTGTATTAAGTATGTAATTTCAGGCGATGTGGCGCCTTTATAAATATTCAATGGGCGTCATGGCGCCAATTACTCCCATGCTCGTCCCGTGTTCCCGAAAGTTCCCAAAACACGTGTAATTGTTCCCAGATCCATGTATTAATGCTCCTAAAATTAAAACACAAAATAAACTATAAATGACATTTAAATATCTCGAAATATAACAAAACAATAAGCTAAAAATAATGTAATAAGTGGGTATAAACCACACTTATCAAACACCCCCAAACTTAAGGTTTTGCTAGTCCCGAGCAAAAGATAAAATAAAAACTAAATTCAAATAAATAATTAAAAATAACTAAATTAACTAAGCCACTTTTGTAGGGATCACGATTGCATTTAGCATATGCAACAAGCCTTTAAACCCCTAGGCGAACCTAGTGGACGAGTTATAGTCTCGTGAGGGCTTACAGTGACAATACCCACAAACGTCATTCATACACAATCATGCAAAAAAATAAAAATTAACAAAACATAGTCCCGATAATTGCATATAAAATTTTCCTCAAAGAAAGTTTATAAATGAAATTAGAGAACCTTCAAAGTATGTAATTCAGCTCAGATCCAAGTTCTTGAGTAAATCATCTAAGCTAGACTCACAGTGTGTGTGTGTTTACAGGTCCGGTCACAGCTTGACTCCTAAATAAGCCAACTCAATGATTTCGTTTAAAAATTAGAATCGATGGGTCAAACCAACCTAGATATCTCAATTATGCTCTATAATTGCTTTATTTCGTGCTCAGTATGGTATGATTTTTCTTTTCTTTTCTTGTCTCTTTTTACTTTTATCTTTTTGCACTTTTTTTTCAACTCACCTACCCTTTAAGGTAGCATTTCTCCTCATGATGGTCCTAATACTCGCCCATGGGTAGCTTCACGCTTATCGGTTATAGGTGGTTTATTTTCTTTCTTTATAGACATTTTTCTTTTTAGCTATACCATACTTCATAACACTAGCAAATCAAGATAGATATCTAAGCAAACGATCATTCATCGACATGCAATTTCTTCAACTAGTCACCTTGTCAACTACTTAAGTTTTACTGCTAAAAACCTGTTTTTAAGTGCTTACGAGTCTAACATAGATCAGTTATTCAAGGCATCAGATAAAAGTAAATCGGGCACTTATCGTTTCTAAAATTTCACCCATAAAAAAACAAAATTCATAATAGGATTTATGATTTACTATCTAGGACTAAAAATTGTTAATTATTTTTTAAAATAAACTTAAACAAATAATTAACAAATAAGAAACATGCACACACCCCCAAACTTAAAACTTGCATTGTCCCCAATGTAAGATAAAAATTTAAAAAACTAGAGTGAGGAACAACACTACCGTTCACGGAGTTGATCAAGCTCTTGCTGGTTAGAATTTGGTTGCCCGGGCATTGTGTGTTTCGTGCTACCTGCATAAATAACATGTAAATTAATAAATAGCACACAATAAAATAAAATAAAATATTAAAATTAAAAATAAAAATAAAGAAAATAATGATAAAACAAATGCAAGGTTTGCCTCCCCGCTAGCGCTAAGTTTAACATATTCAGCCAGACGCAACCACACAAATGGTTATGGTGGCTTAAACGTAGTGAACAGGGTAATCTCATCTGCTTTCTTCTTTGGTATCCACCGGTTCTTATGACATGAAAAAGACAGCTTGGCAGGCTGTGGTAATTTTGTTAGTCGAACTATAAGTCCCGAGGATCGAATAAAGCAATGAAAATAAACATGTGAATACACGAGGGAGTTGCAGAATACTCACATCGATCGGTTGAGCGACGCGGTAGGCAACAAAATCAACTTTTCTGCCTCTCTTCACTGCTCGGCAGTGAGCAGTCCAAGCTCACTGGTTTCGGCCTTTTGGATCAACTTTGTCAAGCTCCAAGCTTTGTCGAACGATTCCCGGCTCATGGGTGGACTTCCCTATCACCTTCGCATGATCCCGGAGTATGCTAGCACTCTTGATTTTGCCACAAAATCGCACTTGCTTCCCTTCTAATTTCGGTTCTGTCCAGCAGAAAAATGAAACCAGAAAATGCCCAAGAGGGGCGTGAGAGAGAAGAAGAAATTTAGAGAAGAGAGAGATGAAAAAGTGTTATGAATTTTGGTATTTGATTTCTAAAACCTATACCAAAATTTTGGCTCCAAAATAACATTAATGCTAGCCAACCACACACATCAACTTGTCATCAATCCATCACTCAGTGAATAGTGACTAGCGTTAATCACTCAAAGTGAAAGACATCCATCACTTAATTGACGACTGATGTGATGCTAGAAGCGACTAGCGATTTGACACTTGATTTGATTTTCTGCACTCGAATTCGAAATGCGAATACGCTCGCAAATAATCTCAGGCTCGGGTTCGCTAATTCCAAATTAACGAATTTTCCGTTGCGTCGTTATTAAATCTAATTTAATTAAATAATCATGCCAAGCATAATTACTATTCACGTCACTAACGAATTAATTCTAAATTAATTTGTTCGCCCGAATTAAAATCTAATTTCAATTCCGCGTCGAAATCCAATTTCGTTTAATATATCTAATATATTAATTTCTCGATTAATTCTAAATTAACCGTTATCTCTCTTTAAATGATATTTTATCCCAAATAAAATATCTCCGCAATTAATCTCATATTAATTTTCTCTCTCATCTAATTAATCCTAGATTAATTAAAAGTGCGAGTCATACGTCATCGGTGAATCTTTGGGAAGCGACCCATGAGATCCCCGGATATGTTGGCAGTAAATTCGGGCGTCGGACTATCCGAACACGTAAGTACCAAGTACTACGTTTGTACCGATTTACAAGACAAGGTTGGCCTCTAGCAAAGCGCCATGCCTACCCAATTCTTTGGAAATATCCTTACAGGAATAAGGATCTATATCAAGTGTAGTATACCGTAGTATTGCATATTTCTGTCCAGTATCAGATGATCACATGCAAGGCCTGGGGCTGGTACAGTGTCTGCCCCGTACGAAGCACATATCAGATAACGAGCAACTAGTCTCTTTAGAATCGGATAATCATGACCAAGTCATATTATCCCGATGGTTGCAACCTTATAAGAGAACCAGTTTTGTATCCCTACGCGATCATCATCTCCATATGACTGAAGTGACACTTCCGTCTTTACATCACACCCAACACACTACGATTCTCGATATACCCAGAATTGGCGTACACAGGAACCGGTTAAAGCCCTGGACGACCTCAACCAAAGTATATTGATTGTCGTATGCATTAGCGGTGCAAGTCTCAGGTTAAGACCAAATGCACCTACCCTGATTTCGGATTTCCATAGACACATAGTCATACTACCAATGGAATTCTGAGGGGGTCTATCCAGAGCGAAGCTGTTTCCCGTACCATCGGTGAAACACAACCTCATATTACACTTGCATGAGTATCTTATACCCAAATATATAAGAACTATGTTGTTGTGCCCTCACAACGCGCACAAGTGTAATACTAGTCTTTTGCGTATATATCGATGTCCATTCTCAATAATACTCTGACTATGGATATTTAATGATTTATCCTTCATGGACTGATACTATCTCATATCATTCTCAATCCAGGAACAAATCATAAGGACCTCTCATCATTTATATATCTAGGTGATCTAATCACAAATGATAAGAGTACAATCTCCTTGTCACATAGTTAATTTGTACAACAAAACTGTGATCTGTACAAATAGTGACGCTATGGGTCATAATTGTCCAACAAATTTATCCATATATGGTCCCCCAGGATATGTAGATTTCCCCTCAATTGGAAATTCTGGACTGCACATTCGGAAAAATTGGCTCGGCCTCCTTTTTAACCTTTCAGGGGTCATCTCCAAGTGAGCACTGGTCTTTCTTTTCCTCTTTTTATGGTGCTTTGGGAGTGGTTTCAGGTTTAGCTGCAGAGAATCTTCCTTTATGCATGGCTGTATTATGCTCATAGGTTGCTGAAATGATTCACCATGTCTGGTTTTAACTCCCTTTTTTACTGTATCTATCATGTGACAGTCTGCATCACCTTGAGAACTCGGCGTGGCCCTGAAAACACTGAAGGTGACTTCTTCATCTTGACCTCTCATTATCAATTCACCTTTGTTCTCTTCTTCTGTTACTGTTTCCTCCTGAAATACCATTTCATTTTCTTTACTGCCTAAGTCCTGAGAGATGTCTTTAAGCTCTTTTCCGCTCCTACAGGTTATGATTTGACATTGCTCATTGGGGTTGACTTCAATATCACTCGGAAACACCCATGTCTGTTGATTGGCCATGGAAGAAACAAGCAACCCAATTTGCGCTTCTAAAGTTTTCATATTTTCCTCTATATTGCCCATTCGTGTTTCGAAGTTATCCAGCATTGACTCATTCTTCTCAAACCTCTCTGAAGCTGTAGCTACAAAAGTGCTCATGAGGTATTCTAAGGAAGGTTTATGCTCAGCTTTTGGATAATTGAAGCCATGAGGAGGTTGTAAAACGTTCTCCATATCAGCATATGAAAAATTCGAATGATAATAATTAGGCATAGGACTGCCTCTATAGTTGTTGAAGTTCCGATTGTTCACATATTGTACTTGTTTAAATCATGATCCTCTGTTAGGTAAAAGCATTCCATTACCAGAAGCAGCTTCAATAGACGGTTGGCCCATTTGATTTGTCAATACTGCAAGATGAGTCGTGAGGGACGATACTTGAGCTATTAGTGCACCAATAGGATCTGCCATTGCTTCTTTTCAAACTCACCTCGTAAGAAATAGAATAAAATAAAATAAAAATAAAAATAAAACTTAAGACAAAAATAACGGATATAAAAATAAAAATAAAAATGAAATAAAATCTAAATTAAAGCTAAGATTACTTGGTAGTAGTATTAATGTGAATTAAACAAACAATCCCCGACAACGGCGCCAAAAACTTGTGGTGATATTTTTATATCGTACCACAAGTGTACGGTGTCAAGTTTTAGTATAAATGAGTTTAGTGTGTCGAACCCACAAGGATTGCGTTAATTCACACTAAGTACTACAACAGATAATCCTGACTTTATTTAGACAATATTTAACAAAGATTTAATTATATAAATAAAATATAAAAATAATAAAATATGAGGAACTAATACGATAGAGATTCTGGATCCTGATTTCACCTAGCTGTCTCCTATGTATTTGTCATGCCAATTAATCATTGTTCAGTTATATTATTTATAAGTCAAGATCCTAAAATATCCACTCCCTCTCTCGAGTGCCGAGTGAAAATATCATCAACTACAGATTTCGATATCTCTATAAAAATCCAGTAGTTAACAACTCATTAGGCTTTGTGATTCTATGTTAACGACTTCAAAGGATTACAGATTCTCTCGAACTCTATAAAATCATGGGTCATATTCTCTAGATCTATTCAAAATCCCATCTCTCGAGTGATAGATTTTAAACATTCATCATCTTCAATTGTAGCCAACAATCAAGAAGCATTAAACTCAAAAGAATATAAATAAATTAATAAAACTTCATAACAAAATTGATAAACAAAATACAAGTTTCAAGCAATGATTACATCATTCTCCAGAATTAAGGAGTTAATTCATGACAAAGGATAAAAAAATAATAATAAACAAGTCATGAATCTAAAGGAAATTATTAGAGTTCTAAGAAAGAAATAAGAAGATAAAACCCGAATTGAATCTCTTCCTCCTCGGAAGTCACCGTCTTTGTCTCCTCTCGTCACTCTTCAATCCTCTCCTAAGATCTCTAAAAATATTTATTTCTGTGTTTTGTGCAGTGTATTAGCCTCCCCTTGAGTGTTGGATGGACTGTTATATTTATAGTAGAGGCAGGGAGTCATTGGGTATCATTAGGGATCTTAGAAACCCTAAAATTCACTTTCCTGATACGTGCGTCTTCTTACGCAGCGCCGCAGCTCTAGTTATTGGCGCCACAGCGCCGTTCTCTCGGTATTCAGTATGGACACCGGACACATTAGGTGCCAAGGCGCCTTATGTTGCCTTTAATGGGGCGCCATGGCGCCCACTTTATTTTTGTCAATGGCATCATGGCGCCTTATTCTCTGTATTAAGTATGTAATTTCAGGCGTTGTGGCGCCTTTGTAAATATTCAATAGGCTCCATGGCGCCAATTACTCCCATGCTCGTCCCGTGTTCCCGAAAGTTCCCAAAACACGTGTAATTGTTCCTAGATCCATGTATTAATGCTCCTACAATTAAAACACAAAATAAACTATAAATGACATTTAAATATCTCGAAATATAACAAAACAATAAGCTAAAAATACTGTAATAAGTGGGTATAAACCACACTTATCACCACCATAATTGAAAAGTTGCCTCCATCATTGAAGGACTTCAAGGGCTATCTGAAACACAAAAAGAAGCAAATGAGACTTGAAGTCCTCATTGTTCGATTGAGAATCGAGGAGGACAACAGGATGTCCGAGAAGGTCAGCTACAAGACTATGGAGTCTAAGGCCAACATCATTGAGGGTGTAAAGCGTAGCAAGAAGAGAAAGAACAGTGGAGCTGATTCTTCGAACAAGAAGTTCAAGGGGAAATACTACAACTGTGGAAAGAGCGGTCATATGTCAAAAGACTGCAGAAATAATATGGGACACAGGAACTGGATGACGCATGCTGTCCGGGCTCGCGACCCGGTTGGGAGTACGGAGTAGCCCGCGGGGGACTAAACCGGAGAATAATGGAGTCGCCACCCGGTGTGAACCGGGAAAATGAGATTTAAGGCCGCACTCACCCCTCGCAAGGGAAGACCTCAAACCGTTGGGTTCGGAATTGTCCCTTACTTATGTCACTTGTAATAAAATGATTTATGTAACAATTCAATCAAGCTTAAGTAACACTTATTTCCAAGAGTATCATACTTCTAAATTTGCATATATAAAATAAAATTTACACCTAAATTCACATATATCTCACATCTAAGATTGCATGCTTGAAAATACATCAAAGTAGCAACGAACATACAACTTCATTAGCATATCATGTCCACGAAAACACAAGCATACATACTAATCATACTGCATACACGTGAGCACTTTTCCAAGTGGTACGTGGAATTATATCCCAAGTACAGACCGCACTACCGTCCATTCGGAATCGGCTACGGAATTTATGTCTGGGTTTCCATCCAATATACCACAAGAAATAATACTCAAAATTCATCATGACATAGGTATACGAATTGTAATACGTTAAACCAAGACTAAGTTAAATGATGCAACCAATGGAATAAACATGCTTTTCATTGTGATGTGTACAAATATAAGAATGACTATATGGGGTTTCATAAGAAAAATCACCTAAGAAACAATTATGCGTGGCATGTGATGAAAGTGTCTCAGTTCAGTGTGTTCACGTTCGTGTAGCGTTCGTAAACGCGTTCGAATGGTAAACCGAAGGTTCACGTTCATATAGCGTTTGATAACGCGTTCGAACGAGACCAGACAGAAGATAAGCGTTCATGTGGCGTTCTGAAACGCGTTCGAACGGTAAACAGAAGGCTCGCGTTCATATGGTGTTTGAAAACGCGTTCGAACGAGACTAGACAGAAGACATGCGTTCGTGCGGCGTCCTGAAATGCTTTCGAACGGGGTTACAGCAGTGACCTCCAAAATGCAGTAAACAATACGACACATACATGGACGGATAACAAATGACATCTAGTAACAATAGCGGGCTAAGAGCGCGGCAAAGTATCGTGGTAAAGGATTTTAACCCCTCTAATTAGGGGACCTTTCATCGCACTTATAAGGCCCTTGCGCAATCAACACAACACATATATGAAAAGTAAAGACCATGATATTGTGCTTTGTATACCCGATTAGACACATCTTACATCCAACAGAGTATACATCAATCAGCATGGCAAAGCATCATTGTAAAGGATTTTACCCCTCCAATTAGGGGACCTTCATCACCTTTACTAAGCCCATGCGGTCGATTGCATCATGCATACAAAAATAAAGACAATCACATCAAACTTAGTATGCCCGATTGAACATATCTTGCATTCAACCGAACACACATCAATCGGTGCGGCAAAGCATCGTGGTGAAGGATTTTAACCCCTCCAATTAGGGGACCTTTCATCGCACTTACTAAGCCCATGCACTCGATTGTATCATGCATACAAATAACGTGCGGAGTTCAAACGACGAAAAAAAAATAAATCAAACCAACATGAAACAAAAGAAGGTGCCATTTACTCAAGTGGTACGTGGAGTTGTATCCCAAGTACAGACCGCACTACCGTCCATTCGGATTCAGCTACGGAATTTACGTCTGGGTTTCCATCCGATATACCGCGAGAGTTGACACCTCTTTCATTTTATTCCAAGGCCACAACGTATAATATTTCACAATACATGCATATTTATCTACTCAATGGCCACAACATGCATTTTGACATCACAGTCATGCGAACAATACTCAATAAATAATAAAAATAAAACAGAAAACGAATGTGGAAAATACCCTCAGGTCTAACCTTTTATGTCGACTTTTGGACTCGCGTTTCACGGCCGTCGGAAGGGCTATCACTCCGCGACTTTTCTGGTTCACTGGTTTGCATTTTACCTCGCTGTTTCGCTGCTTAAGCTACTGTTTTGACTCCGTTTTGCTGCTGCCTCGCTGCCGTTTCACTGCTCACTATTTCTAGTGCATTTAGGCACTGTTTTGTGCGGTTTTAATGGGTATCGGGCTGCTGTTTATTTGGTTGTTCAAAGGTTTTAAAGTGCAGTTTTTGTTCACTAGTTTAGGGTGTTTTCGGGGCTGTTTTAAGGGTATTAGCTGTTGTTTTGGTGGTTTTTTCACGGTAAAGGTAAGGTAGTTTGGGGCCAGTGCGTGTAGGGCTGTGGGCTGATGAAGGTGTGAAGGCAGGCTATTTCTGGCGTTAAGTGTGAATTAGGGTAGGGCTGGAGGCTTTGTGATGCGTTAGTTTCTTGAGTGGGGGGAGCTGTGAAGGGTCTTCATTGTCGTGGTGAATATATAGGTGTTTACGTGAATTTGATGGCTGTTGAAAGTGCTGAGAGTTGTGTTTACTTGAAGGCCAGGTGTGAAGGTGATTGGCGTTTGCGAAGTGGGTGAGCTGTGAGGTAAAGGGACAATTCAGTTAGTGGAGCAGGGGCTTGTACAGGTGGCGAGAGACGCTGAAGGCTGGTGGCTTACGGGTTATGTTGTTTTATTTTGGTCTTTGCCGTCGAGAGTGAGGTAGTTGGGAGAGAGGATTAGGGCTGCATGAGTATTTAGGGTTTATTGCTTTTGTGTTTTTGGTCACTGCCGAGAGAGTCTTCTTATTTTTCTGTTTTGTTTTGTGAAGTGTCGTGTAAGAGAGCTAGGAGAGAAGAGGTGGCCAGGTTAGTGCATGTTTATATAGAATATGGCTAGGGTTTTCTCCTTGTCTCACAAGGAAAGGATTTGGTATTAAATTAGGATTTCTAAGAAAGGCATACACAAGATTGAGGGGGGACAAATTATTTTAAATTAGGAAGTTGAATATCTAATTTGTGTTGGTTTAGGAATACGATATTTTTTTAATTGGTTAGGATTGATTTAATTAGGCATAACATCTTTTTAATTTAGTATGTAGTATATTTGATTTGTTTAAATTAGGCATGATTTTATTTTATGTTTATTTTAATTTGGTATATGATTTTAATTAAATATTAGTTTAATTTAATTTAGATTTATTTTAATTGGTTTAACTTAATTTAGATTTAATTTAATTGGTTTTATTAGTTTTTAATTTAATTAGTTATTTAATTTAATTGGTTTAACTTAATTTCAATTAGCTTTAATTTAAATTAATTTAATTTGTGACATGCATTTTAAAGGTTTTAATTATTTTGGATTGGGTTTGGGTGAGATGGGCTTGGATGTGGGGTTTTGGGCCAAGGTTAAGTGTTTGCGGGTTTTTTAGGCTAAAGGTGCTTTAAAACGGAGGTCCACCAGCGAGCTTGGAGCTAAACATGCGGATAAAATTTAACGAAATGCCGATTCCCTTCCAACAACCGTTTCCCGCGGCTTCCGCGACTTAAAAGGTAGTGCCTCCAAATGAGACTCATTATCGGGTTTCACATGCAAAAATACAATGCCTATAAACAAGAAGTCTCAGGACAAGGGCAAGAAAAAGAAAAATGAGGCTCATGTCACTGAATGTGAGCAGCTGACTGATGAGATCTCAGAGATGGAATTATCAGCAGTGGTAACCGAAGCCAACATAGTTGGGAATCCGAAAAAATGGTGGGTAGACACTGGGGCTACTCGTCATATTTGTGAAGATAGCAAGATGTTTTCCTTGTATCAGAAGGTCGATGGCGGTGATCATCTGACAATAGGAAACTCGTCTATCTCTCAGGAGGTTGGACAAGGCACAGTGGTTCTGAAGATGACATCCGGAAAGGAGCTAACATTGAAGAATGTACTGCATTTTTGAGATATTCGGAAGAACTTGGTCTCGGGCTCTCTCCTTAGTAAGGCTGGTTTTAAGCTTGTATTTGTTTCTGATAAGTTTGTAATGACAAAGAATGATATGTATGTACGAAAAGGTTACCTAACTGAGGGCCTTTTCAAACTAAATGTAATGACTGTCAATCGTGCTATTAATAAAGCTAGTACTTCTGCTTATATTATTGAGTCACAAAATGTATGGCATGGGAGGTTAGGACATGTTAATTATGATACTATGCGTAAATTAATTAACATGGACCTTATACCTAAATTTGCAATTGATAGCCAACATAAGTGTGATGCATGCGTTGAAGCAAAATGCATAGAACATCATTTCATTCTGTTGAACGCAGTTCTGAACCTTTAGAACTTATACACACTGACGTGTGTGACATGAATATTGTACAAACAAGAGGCGGTAAAAAGTACTTTGTCACTTTTATCGATGACAGCACAAGATTCTGCTATGTGTATTTGCTGAGGAGCAAAGCTGAAGCTATTGAGAGCTTTGTACACTATAAGAGCGAAGTTGAAAATCAATTTGGCAAGAAAATCAAAAGAATCAGGAGTGATAGAGGTGGTGAATACGTTTCACCATTCGATGAATATTGTTATGTGCATGGAATTATTCACGAAACCATTGCTCTTTATTCTCCTCAACAGAACGGAATTGTGGAGCGCAAAAACCGAACGTTGAAGGAAATGATGAACGCCATGTTGACAAGTTCGGGTTTACCCCATAACTTGTGGGGGAAGCCTTGCTTTCCGCGAACTACGTTCTAAACAAGCTTCCTCACAGAAGATTGGACAAGACACCATATGAGTTGTGGAAAGATTTCGTATCTTCCTACAAATACCTTAAAGTGTGGGGGTGTCTTTCCAAAGTAATGGTTCCTAAACCTAAGAAGGTTAGAATGGGACCAAAAACAGTTGATTGTATATTCATTGGATATGCTCATAACAGTAGTGCGTATCGATTCTTGGTACACAAGTCTGAGATTCCTGACATCAATCCGAATATGATAATTGAGTCAAGGAATGCGATATTTTTTGAAGAGACATTTCCTTGTAAGGAAAGACAAAGAACCGAGTCTCTAAAAAAACAATTGATATTGTCAATGACAGTGATCAATATGACCAAGAATCATATCAACGTGTAAATGCTGAGACAATCGAGCCTAGACGTAGCAAAAGAGCTAGAACGTCTAAGTCGTTTAGTCCCAATTTTCTGACATACTTGTTAGAAAATGAGCCTCAAAGCTATAAAGAATCTATGTCTTCTCCGGAGGAACCTCTTTGGAAAGAGGCTATAAATAGTGAGATTGATTCAATCCTACAGAACCATTCTTGGGAGTTGGTTGATCTTCCACCAGGTTGTAAGCCGTTGGGCTACAAATGGATATTCAAAAGGAAGATGAAAACGAATGGATCAATAGATAAGTACAAGGCAAGACTTGTCATAAAAGGTTATAGACAAAAGGAATGCCTTGATTACTTTGACAACTATTCACCAGTGACTAGAATCACATCGATAAGAGTGCTCATAGCCATAGCAGCTATATTTGGTCTTGAAATACATCAAATGGATGTAAAGACGGCATTCTTGAATGGTGAATTGGATGAAGAGATTTACATGGAACAACCAGAAGGGTTTAGTGTTCCTGGACAAGAACAGAAGGTGTGAAAACTTGTAAAATCCCTGTACAGATTAAAACAAGCACCTAAACAATGGCATGAGAAATTTGACAAAGAAATGTTGTCAAGTGGTTTCAAAACCAATGAGTGTGATAAGTGTGTGTACACCAAATCAACTCTAAAATTATATGTCATTGTGTGTCTCTATGTAGACGATATGCTGATAATTGGTAGTAATCATGAAATGATTCAGTCTACCAAAAACGTATTATCCAGGAGATTTGATATGAAAGATATGGGAATGGCTGATGTGATCCAAGGAATTAAAATTTCTAGGACATCAGACGGATATATATTATCTCAGACTCATTATAATGAGAAGATACTTGATAAATATATCAAAGGGGATCTAAATGTGGCTAGAACCCCTGTAGACCTAGCTCTTCATCTATCAAAGAATACTGGTTCAAGTGTATCTGTAGGCACTGCATTTTGCATAAGTCCCTATGATGAGTCTCATTTGGAGACACTACCTTTTAAGTCACGGAAGTCACGGGAAACGGACGTCGGAAGGGGAAATTCAGAACAAGCATGTCATCGGATTTATTTCACATGTTCATTATTTTCGTTCGTCCTGCGTTCGTGAACACGTTCGAACGTCAAGCAGATTGCGGGTATTCATGTCGGTTCGAATAGGCATTCAAACGGTGTCGGTATTTCTGGTTTTGCTGCTAGCCTCATGACCCAAGCCCAATTAGCCCACCAAACATATCCAAAATAATAAAACACATATTTAACACATGGCAAAATTAAATAAAATCTAAAAATCACATACCAAATTAAAATAAACATCAAATAAAATCATGCCTAATTAAAATCAATCAAGATTATTACATGCCTAAACTAAACAAATCTCATGTCTAAACTAAACAAATTAAATATATCACATGCCTAAACTAAACAAATCATGTCCCCCAATTAAAATATATGCTTTCCTTGTAAGACACTAATTGGTCTCCTTCCTATTCAAGCACATGGAAACCCTAGCCATTGTCTATAAAAGAAACCCAATTCCAACCCTCATCCCTCTTAGCTCATTCATACAAGAAAAACACATCACTCTCATACAGCAAAAACAAAAAGAAAAAGCTCTCTCAATTAACACTATACACAAGAAAAATCACAGCCCTTAAACACTCTCCATAACCGAAAATAACAACCCCATAAACACCATTGCATCACCGAAATCGCATAGCCCTCAACACCACTGAAAACCACACCCTCATAATGCACCCAAGTTACTGAAAAACAGCACCCAAACAACTGAAAAACAGCAGCCCAGATACCTTAAAACAGTAACCTAAATCACCAAAGATAGTGAGCAAAAACTACACTTAAACAACCCCTAACTACCACACAAACAACACCTCAAAACAGTGACCAGAAAACATCACTGAAACAGCAGTGAAATATAGTAAAAACAGCAGTAAAAAAGAGGAAACGACGGCTCAAAATAGTGAACCAGTGAACTAGCAAACCAATAAACCGGAGGAGTTGCGGAGCATCCACCCTTCCGACGGCTATGTACCGTACTTTCGAGAGACGATCTAAAAGGTTAGACCTGAGGGCACTCTTTTTTTATTTATTATTTTTCGCTTATTTTATTTATTTTAAAAATATATATTGCATGAGAGTCGTTTGAGGCATGATGTGATTGTTGAATGAGCGGAAAATGTGTCGCCTCTTGTGGTATATAGGATGGAAACCCGGACATAAATTTCAAAGCCGACTCCGAATGGACGGTAGTATGATCTGTACTCGGGATACAACTCCACGTACCACTTGAGCAAACGGCACATGTTTCGTTTTGTTTTATCTTGTTTGTTTATTATCTGTATTTTTTTATCTCGCCATTTGATTTCCGTATGATTATTTGTTTATATTGGCGATGTGATACGCATGGGCTTAATATGTTAGTCTAAAGTTTTTCCACTTGAAGGAAGAAAATGCCAAAAGGCTACCTTTATGCCAACACTTTATCGCGCCTTTTACATCATGTCTTTTACTTTATATACGTCGGTTGTTTGTGTAATAATGTGATAAAGCGCATGGGCTTAGTAGTTGGATCAAAGGTTCCCTATGTTGAGGGATTAAAAGCCTTTGCCACGATACTTTGCCGCGCCGGATGATGTGTATTCGATTGAATGTAAGATGTGTTCAATCGGGTATACGAAGTCAAATATCGCTATCTTTATTCTTTATATGCATCATGTTATTAGCGGATGGGCTTAGTAAGTGGGATTAAAGGTCCTCTATGTCGAGGGGTTAAAATCCTTTACCACGATTCTTTGCCGCGCCGGATAAGGTATGCTCGATTGAATGGGAATGAGCTCAATCGGACACATGGGGTCCTACATTGCATTTGTGTATCAGTTTATGTCGTCTATCATGCATCAGGTCTTGTTCCGTTCGAACGTGTTCTCGAATGCTACACGAACGCGAACCTTTTGTTTCCCGTTCGAACGTGTTTTACAAACGCTACTCGAACGCGCATGTGTTTTGTCCCATCAGGTATTGTTCTGTTCGAACACGTTATCAAACGCTACACGAATGCGAACCTTCTATTTACCATTCGAACACGTTTACGAACGCTACTCAGACACGCATGCATTTTGCTTCTTCAAGTCTTGTCCCGTTCGCACGCGTCCTCGAACGCCACACGAACGCAAACTTTTTATTTACCATTCGAACGCGTTTACGAACGCTACACGAACGAGGTTTCATCTGTTTCATCACATTTCATGCATGATTGTTTCTTGGGTGATCCTTCTTGTATCTTGCAATTGATCATATTATCCTATTATGAATGTTTACTGTTATTATTCACGCATTCATCTAGTTGATGTGTTCAAGCATGATTAAGTCATTAGTATGTTGATTCTCGAGCATGATTTAGCTATAAGCATGTCATTCCTTTACGCACGATTGTGCAATTACAATTTCCTCGTGTTTCTGTATCCGTGAACATGGTGTGCTTATGAAGTTGCATGCCTACCGTATTGTAAATTACTTTCATGAATGCAAATCTGGACATAGATGTATGCAAATAGGTTGTATGCAAATATGAAAATGTGTTATATGCAAACTTAAATATGAGCCTTGTATTATGCATGCGAACGTACGAGTGAATTATCCTTGGAAATATGTTGCTTAGGCTTGGTTAAATTATTGCTTAAATCGTTTTATTACAAGTGACATAAGTAAGGGACCATTCCGAACCCAACAGTTTGAGGTCTTCCTTTGCGAGGGGTGAGTGCGGCCTTAAATCATTTTCCCGGTTCACACCGGGTGGCGACTCCATTATTCTCCGGTTTAGTCCCTCGCGGGCTACTCCGTACTCCCAACAAGGCCGCGAGCCCGGTACAGCATGCGTCGCCCAGTTCCTGTGTCCCACAATCTGGCGACTCCACTGGGGATAGAGAATCGGCCCCGAAATAATGTCTTGTAATATTATGATTTGTGCTCTAATTAACCGTGTCTACTGTGGGTTAAAAGGGGTTTAATCAAAGGTACCTTTTTTAGGCTAGGTAATGGTTTGGTGTCTTCATTCATTCACTACCTTTCTAGAAGGAAAAGCTGTGAAGGCACCTAGATAATCATCTACCCGTAGCCTATTGTGATGGACTAATTTGGAGGACTCGTTGTTTATTCCTGACACCAAGCGATAAGAGCCTAAGAGGCTTGGGTATTTAAGTGAGCCTCGCTCCACCCTCCTCTGGGGAATCTACAACGGGAAGTCCATTTGATAGTCAGTCACACACCATAGCTCGTTGGCACGTACCTTAGTGTATAAAAAAGGGTGCGCTCACTTGGTTGCTCGGACCCTTAAGTGGGGAGACCTAGTTATGGGCCATCATTCGCCAGTGAGAGCCTTTGTCTACACTCTTGTGAACCCACACGTAGACCGGGGTTGTATGACCTATAGCAACTATTTCATTGTGTTGGTGGACCATCCTCATTTGGATGCAGTTGGACTTTTTGTCAGAAATACGAACTTGTTGGGCCATTTAAACTGGGACGACTTCATATCCTATGACGATTAGGCCCAAAGCTTCCAAAATATTGATGGGCTGCCTTGTATAATTTATTGTTTTAATGCTTGAATTACCTCTATGTGCTTGTGCTTGTTGACCATTATCATTGGGAGGTAGTTGGACTTTTTGTCAGAAATGCGAATTTGTTGGGCCATTTAAACTGGGAGGAGTTCACTCCTATGACAGTTAGCCCAAAAGCTCCTAAAGTGACGATGGGCCGATTTGTGTGAAAATTTTAATGAGTTGATATATTACTTGTATCGTATGCATCTCATTCATTTCATGCATACACACATCATGTTAATCATTGTGTCTAAAAGCCATCATAGATTCTCGTTGGGTTAGGGAAAATGGAAGACTCAGCAAGAGGCCAATAACAAATATGAGTGGATCAGAAAATGAAATATCTCGCGTGGATCAGTTGGAAACTGGTTTCGCCAAAATGACTGAACAACTGCAAGCTTTGACTGCTGCCATGTCTAATATGGTTGTGCCCCACACTGCGGGAAGTTCTGAAAATGAGAGGCGTGAGGGCCCTCCAAGTGGATTGAATGATGATGCTCCAGTGTTTGATGATGATATGGCTAAATATGCCACAGGGAAGATGGCCGAGTCACAGGCTGAGATACAGAAGCTCCGTGATCAGATGGAGTCAGTTACTCGCAAACTAAAAGGGAAAAATGAGGATCTGTTGGACTATGAAACAATGACCTTCGAGGAGCAGCTACCCGCACAGTTTAAAATGCCTGATATAGCCAAATTTAATGGAAATGGGGACCCGAGGGTCCATCTGCGGCAATATGTCTCGGTGATGAGTTCAGTGGGCCTATCACAGTGCCAGGTCCAACAGATGTTTGGGATGTCACTCGAAGGGGCACATGTGGTTTGGTATCACAACCTTGAGAAGAAAGTTAAGGAAGATTGGAGGGAACTAGCTGATGCTTTTCTGAAACAGTATGTTACAGACCTGGAGATTGATTTGTCACTCCGAGATTTGGAGAACACTAAGCAGAAGCCGGAAGAAAGCTTCAAGGAGTATGTAGACCGTTGGAGGAGCCAGCTTCTAAAGATGCAGACTCGGCCCTCTGAGAATGACCAGATTAAGATGATTATTAAGGGTACTAAGCCCTCCATTTATGGCAAGTTGAGGAGGATGACTTCCATGATTGCGGATTTCCGACAGCTGAGGGAAACTGTCATGGACATTGAAGAAGAGGAAGCCGAGAACTAGAAGTTTTGTGGCCAGAATAGGAGGAAGTTTGGGGGGCATTCTGAGACTAGGCCCGCTACTGCCGAGGTTGCCGCCATCATAAATAGGCGATTTTCCAACCTTGGTTGGCCTCTATCGAAGGTGTTTGAAAAGTTGAAGATGCAATGACTCCTGAAACCCTTGGAACCTAAACCACTTCCAAGGTCTATGCCCCATTACCTTGACTTAAACTTATTCTGTTACTTCCACCAACAAAAGGGTCACGAAACTAACAACTGCCCCCGCCTTAGGCATGAGCTCCAAGACCTCATTGACACCCACAAAATACCTGATCCAGAAAAAAAATAACCTAACACATACAGAAATCCCTTGCCAAATTACCACTATGTTCCCCCACCCACCTACATGATCAACTATGGCTTACCTGAAACCTTTATCCTCCAAGCTCTCAGCCACCAAGCTTCTTACATGGGGATAAGGGATGACAATGATGAAGAACCATAGGCCAAGGAAAAAGGCAGTGTTGTTCCTCCTAGTTCATTTGATCTTACATTTTTGATAAAGACATTGATTTTGTTTGATGTTCGGACCTTTTCTCAACATTAATAAAGAAGTTCATTTCGCTTACTTGTCTGAATCTCCCATCCTCAACCTGCAACATGAGTATATTTGACAAAAGCATTCAACCCGGGTATTATGATATTCAGCGACACTCATAACACGAGGAATCTACAGAAGAAGCAAGTAGAAAAGACAGGATAGCCATTCAGAAATTGGGAAACAGGGCTTTGAAACTGTCAGATTTAGAAGAGAATGAGTTCACCGAGCCGATCGACGTAGATAGATTGAAACATTATTTTGTTTGAGGCAGAAAAGACCGAGCAATCACCAGATGAATTGGCAGAAAACCTAACCCAATGGAATAGGAACTTCATTCATGCATGCATGCATACACGTAAAGTATTTTTGCATTCTTTTTTGCGTTTGTTTTGTTTTGTAAATCACAGGTTTCAACAAAGAAAAAGAGAAAGCGTCAAAAGCAAGCCAACCAAAAGCAGCAACAGTACAGTATCAGTCTGGGGGCGAGGCCCACATCAGTATCAGCTTGGGGATGAGTCACAGGGTTGAGACCCACGTCAGTATCAGTTTTGGGGATGGGTCCCAGGGCTAGGCCCACACATCATCAGAAAGTCAGGAAAGGCACTCCGAGAATGGAGCGAGGTTCATGAATGAATCCTAGGGCTGAGGCCCACATCAGCAGAGTTTTGGAATGAATCTTAGGGTCAAGGCCCACATCGTGAGAATTTTGGAACAAATCCAGGAATGAATCCTATGGCCGAGGCCAACATCGTGAGAATTTTGGAATGAATCCTAGGGCCGAGGCCCACATGTCAGAGTTCTGGAATGAATCCCAAGGTCGAGGCTCGCATCGTCAGAGTTTTGGAATGAATCTCAGTTTTAGAATGAATCCGGGAATGAATCTCATTTTGGAATGAATCCGAGAATGAATCTCAGTTGGGAATGAATCCGAGAATGAATCTCAGTTTTAGAATGAATCTGGGAATGAATCTCAGTTTTGGAATGAATCCGGGAATGAATCTCAGTCTTGGAATGAATTCGAGAATGAATCTCAGTTTGGGAATGAATCCGAGAATGAATCTCAGTTTTGGAATGAATCCGGGAATGAATCTCAGTTTTGGAATGAATCCAGGAATGAATCTCAGTTTTGAGAATGAGTCCGAGAATGAATCTCAGTTTTGGAATGAATCCGAAAATGAATCTCAGTTTTGGAATGAATCCGGGAATGAATCTCAGTTTTGGAATGAATCCGGGAATGAATCTCAGTTTTGGAATGAATCCGGGAATGAATCTCAGGGTTAAGGCCCACATCGGAATAAATCCAGGAATGAATCCTAGGGTCGAGGCCCAAGTCACCTGCAGTTTTGGGAATGAATCCCAGGGTCGAGGCCCACTTTATCAACTCAACTTAAAGCAGCAGGCAAGTCAGGTGGCAGCTGGCGAGCCAGGTAAGTGAAAATGCATTGCATAACTTTGATAGGATTGTCACTGTTACACATTACACAAGTCTCATCAAAGTGGGGGCGACTGTAGGCACTGCATTTTGCATAAGTCCCTATGATGAGTCTCATTTGGAGACACTACCTTTTAAGTCACGGAAGTCGCGGGAAACGGACGTCGAAAGGGGAAATTCAGAACAAGCATGTCATTAGATTCATTTCACATGTTCACTATTTTCGTTCGTGCTGTGTTCGTGAACACGTTCGAACGTCAAGCAGATTGCGGGTGTTCGTGTCGCGTTCGAATAGGCGTTCGAACGGTGTCGATATTTCTGGTTTTCTTGCTAGTCTCATTACCCAAGCCCAATTAGCCCACCAAACATATCCAAACTAATAAAACACATATTTAACACATGGCAAAATTAAATAAAATCTAAAAATCACATACCAAATTAAAATAAACATCAAATAAAATCATGCCTAATTAAAATCAATCAAGATTATTACATGCCTAAACTAAACAAATCTCATGCCTAAACTAAACAAATTAATATATCACATGCCTAAACTAAACAAATCATGTCCCTCAATTAAAATATATGCTTTCCTTGTAAGACACTAATTGGTCTCCTTCCTATTCAAGCACATGGAAACCCTAGCCATTGTCTATAAAAGAAACCCAATTCCAACCCTCATCCCTCCTAACTCATTCATAAAAGAAAAACCTCTCACTCTCATACAGCAAAAAGAAAAAGAAAAAGCTCTCTCAATTAACACTACACACAAGAAAAATCACAGCCCTTAAACACTCATATCGTTTATTTCCAGTAAAAATATTTTACCAGTCTTTAAGGAGTGTGGTTCGGTGGCAAACGACTTAAGATTTGGTTATCGGGTCCTGAGCTTGAGTCCATGAGATATATTTCATTGTAAGAGCTTGGGATAGCCGGAAATTTTACATGTTCCGCTTAAACCCGAATCATGTAATTTGACAGAGGGTTTTTCGAAAAAAAATAAATTGATGTATTTTATTATAATTTGATGTTGTTAATTTTCATAATATTTACTTCGAAAATGGGATTTGTGAGTGTCTGAAATATGCAAAACATGGAAAGTTCGGTGAATCAAACTTTGAGTTTGATAGACTGCACTTAGTCCATAGGCTGTATATTTTGACACAAAATTTTATTAACCGAATTTGAGTTTTGGCGGATCAACATGACAAGCTCAAAATTCAAATTTATATTGAAAATGTTGTTCATTGAATTTAATTAAAATTTAAAATGAAAAATATGAAAAGATATGAATTAAATTATGTGATATTTCTAAAAGTCACAACCATTTGATGTAAAGGTATTTCATCATTGGTAGTCATCCATATCTAATGTGAGGAGTGATAGGTGAATATAGAAATGACATAAGAATGTTGATTTGTTGTCTTTTTATGTAGAAATTATAATTTAATGATTTCATATTTTTCAATATATATATATATATATACTAGTTTTTGCCCGTGCCTACGGCACGGTGTTACAGTATTTGGCCCGTGCCTACGACACGGTGTTACAGTATTTTCCCGTGCCTACGACACGGTGTTACAGTATTTGTCCGTGCCTACGGCACGGTGTTACAGAATTAAATGATTTTATTTTTTAATTAAATAATTTTATTTTAACTTTCTATTTTTTAATTTGAAAATTTGAAATTTTTTTACCATTTCCATCAATCAATTCACTCTCTTTCCTCCAATTACCAATGAAATGATCTGGGCCATCAATTAAGCCACATAAAGAGAGCCGTTGGATACACTCTCTTTCCTCCAACACCATTTTCCTTTATTATATAGATATAGATATATATATATTTTTTAATTATACAAAAAGATTTTTTTTAAAAATTATCATCCATTTATTCTCCGTGTGTTCGTCTATCGTTTCTCTATCCAATCGGGTTAAGCTGAGATTTTCGAATCCTAATTCTAGTCTAATTATACAATCGGAATAAAAAATCATCCCGGATCCAAATTATTCTAAATTTTACATTGAATAGTTTGAGTTTCGATCAGTATTTGATTTTTTTAGACAAAAAATCTAGCTCGATCATAGATTATAGAGGAAGAATCGTCTCGAATTCAACCACTATTTTTAATTGAGACAAAAAAGAAATTATTATAAATTTCAATCAAAATTCAAAAGTTTATGCCAA